>JASFDH010001547.1:0-14331 GCA_036937195.1 Nidularia pulvinata
ATTAATGATATTGTTTCCTTGGTGCTCAAGCCCAAGATAGTATTATTTATGCATTTTGTCAGATGATCAATTAGCACAAGATCCTGACTATGTCCAGCTAGAAGCTCTTGAAACCTTCCTTGATCTGTCTTGAGATGTGCTTTGATAGCCTGTTGTTTTAATTTTTGCAAAGGAAAGCAGCTTGAGCAATGGCAATAATCATCCATGTGAGTAGCATGAAAGGAGGGGAATGATGATCTTCATCCATCTGATTGCAATGATTTCAAGGATCTATTTTAAGCTGTCATATGATCACATGTTCTCCAGTTGGCCAAACAACATCAGTGTGTGCTGGCATCTTCAATGCATTGACTTCTATGTCGGGGGTTGGATACTCATTTCCTGCTGGATCCACTTCCTCCTTTGATTCACCACTTTTCTCTACTCATTCTGGACATGGCTCTCACAATCTTGCTTCTTTGTCTTTCCCTTCCATTGAAACTGCCAACCTTCCAGATCTGCTGAAGAATCCACATGTTCAGGCATTATATGCTGATATTCGGAGAATGTCAAAGCAGCTATCTGATTCAATGGAAATTCAGAACAGGCTCCATCAAGAGAATCTTAGAATGCAGTCGGACCTTGAGGCCATTTGCAGTGGACAAGGCTTAGGATTTAATCTGAGGTAAGTATAATGATTTATGTTTTTTGGTCAGTTGACCCAGTAATTTGAATGTATATTCAATTTAGACATGCTCCACAACCCTTGTGCTCTCCCTCTGAGCTGTCTCCTAGTGACTCTGCATCCCAAATGATGAGTGGTTTTGTCTACCAACCGGCAAGATGCCCAAGCTGCTACCCTTGCAAAATATTCTGGACCCTCGAGGACTATCAGAATGACCCGGACTTGCCTGTGAAGGAAAACAACAAGTCACAGCCTTCCATGGCTGCTGCTATTTGCAATGAAGATGGGAGTATGATTGAGGGCAGTACATGGAAAACAATCTGGACCAGTGCCAAGACAGTAATCGATACACTGCTTCAACCTCTTCCATACCATGGAAACACAAAGTCTCAGGTGCTGACAAAATCTTACTACACATCTTTCTATCAAAAGATCTGGATGCAGGCTGTACAGACGCTTGAACAGTGGGAACCTCTTCTTGCGCTCTGTGCTGCTAATTGGAAAGCTGACCATGTTATAGCTAGCATGCTCCAAAACCATGCAGACAAGTCAAGTAGAAAATCCAAGCAGGAAGCAGCATTGGACTCCGATGAGAGCAAGGAAGACATGCCAGCAAAGTCTACCAGCTTGAGCAGACCAGAAAAGCGCCAGCATAGCTCATCAGATGTGGCTTGCAAGAAGTGAAAGAGAAATAAGGAGGACAAGAGGGGGGTTCAAAGTTCAGGTACACTATCAACCATTCTTTCAAATAACCATGTGCCCACTAGTTTCTTATGTAGGTTCGACAAAACCATATTCGACAAAATTGCATCTAACAAAACCCCACTCAACTGCAATTGAGGTCAAGAACTTGCTTAGTCTCAACAACCCCGTTGACGATGGCAACTTGAGCAGAGAAAACAACTACAGTAGTAAGGCCAACAACCCCAGTGTGTTTGACCATCCAGATAATGTCGACATCAGCTTCATCCAAGTTGATCCCAGCTGTGAGTTTCCTCCTCGTGCCTTTATCTTTTGCTTACATTACCTTCCTTTAGTCTCTTCTTTGAAACAGTACATTAAAGATGAGTTCCCTCTCGTTGTAAATGCCACTAATCTTCTTGATGCCATGGAGGGTGATCCCACATTCAAAAGTGGTCCATCATCAAGCAATATGCTGGCATTCATATCGAGGATTGAGCTGGCAGATCCAAATGCACCTGACATCTGTGAAGATGACATCAATGCATCATGGGGCCACTACCAGTTCATGTCAGGCATGCTAAGCATCAACACAGTGGTGAAAAGCTGGGAAGATATTGGGAGCGTAAAAAGTGCATGTAAGTTGATTGCTGCTGCGATTTTTACCTGCAAGGTCTTGCACCATGTTTGCTATGAGAGGAGCATCAAAGCTTCGTCGTTCTTGAGTGACAGCTACCTTGACAGAATGGTAGAGTCGATTTGGGAGTGCTGGAAGGCAGCAGGTGGGGTACATGGTTCCTTCTTCATCATTTTTCATGTATTGATCATTGCCTCGGCA
Organism: Nidularia pulvinata; assembly: GCA_036937195.1. Lineage (NCBI taxonomy): Eukaryota > Fungi > Basidiomycota > Agaricomycetes > Agaricales > Nidulariaceae > Nidularia > Nidularia pulvinata. The sequence continues at coordinate 2,184 of JASFDH010001547.1, forward strand.
CATTATAGTTTGACATGTCGAGTAGCGATGGAGGGGCTGACAATACACAATCTCTGAAGCCCAGTGCTGATAATGCAACACTGCTATCAAACAATACTATATCCCCCTTGCTGTCAACTGAAACTGAGTTATGCTCCTTGTTGCGTGTAGGCTTTTTTTTGGGCTCTCTTTTAAACAGCCATTACTAATATCCTCTTTAGCAGCTTCATGTTCCCGATCTGAAGGGCTGGATCAAGACTTACAACATTACATGCATGGCTTCGAAGAAAGATGGTAAGTGGCAGTTCAGTTCAAAAGTATGATTGTTATTCCTTTGCTGACTCCATATCAGGCCTCGTCGATTTCATTGTGTCAGACGCCAGCATCCCAAAACCGACCAGAGATAATGTTAACTCCATGGTGGCAGCAGTTTGTTTATCTCTGATTTCTCATTATGTCTAAATATTAATCTCACTATATGCAGCACAAGGGGAAAAGGGGAATGAAATCATAGCCCTGCAGCTAGTTTTCATTGCAGATTTTTGTGTCGATAACTGTGTATACTTTACTTGTCTTTTAATTGCTTTCAATAGGATAATAAATTTGTGGATTTGAATGCTCGGATTCTAATTGTGTGACTACCAACTGAATGTTTCCTGACTATTTTCTGACTATTGTGTGATCATTGTCTGACTGTGTCACATTAAAAGTTGATCATTATCTGACTGAAACCATACTTATTTCTGACTGCTGTCGGACTATACACTGACAACAGCTATCATTCCTTGATCCTATTGACCCTTTCTTCTCCTTAGGTATCTGACCGATTCCTGACTTCCGAAGTCAGCAAAAACGACATTTCAGTCAGATAATGCCATTTGCTGACTTAAGTATGATTATACATGGAATTTTCATTTTTACTGAGGGTGATGTGTCGCCTGATAATTGTTTGGCTGCTACTGGTGCTTGACAGGTAGTTTCACACATTAATAACATGATCATAGTTAATAGTTAGTAATAGGCATTCACCACTACATATGGTGCACATTAAATAGTTTACACAGCATACTAGTTGTGAAAGGAGGCTCAAGTGATTGTAAGCATGTGAGCAGTACTAAAATATTTGATAGACAACATTAGTTGGTATCATAGAAAGGATGAGACATTATAAAATCAGTATCTCCATCATCGGGATACATTGTGCATCCGATACTCTGAGAGGAATCTGGACGATATTGTTCAGTTATCTGTGTAGAAATTGGGTCTATAACATCAGAATTGATGGCAGCTGCATAGTCAATCTCTAGCTTGACATCAGATTCAGATGGACAGGAAAGAGATAACCTTTGTGAGACACTCCCACAAAATAGAAAATAATTAATACTCTAATGTGTAAATGATCAGTATTGTTGCTCTCTAAGAGCCCAATTCATGCATACTGTAGGAATAGACCTTTGTCTCAATCCATGCATCCACAAAACTATTGTATCCTTTCACCGTTTAGATTGTCACCAGTCAATTATCAAGATATAGTGTATGAATGTAGAAAGCCTTGAATGCATGCACTCAACCAATTGCGAAAGATGTTTAACAAAGAGCACATTGCATGGTACTTACTATCCAGGCAAACGATGATAACTATATATACTCATGCAAGACACATGAGATTGAGACGGTGAGATGTGAGGTATTGATAAATCACAATACTAACCGGATGAAACCAGTAACCTGATCATAAATAATTACCAGCTTTTAACTTTAAATAGGCACAAAAAAATGTACCAAATGTAAGCAATATAATATCCCAGAACCATTGTTGCATCAGGATTCTGCACCATGAGGTCAGAAAGCGCACATTTTTTGTAGCAAAGCACATATACCTTGAATACTTCTTGGCATCACTGGCTCTCAGGAGCAAGTGTGTGCAGGAAGAAATAGAGAGTGAGGATGCTATATATTCTGCCAATATACACCCAAAAACACAGAATGCTAAATAAAGCAAAATAAATCAAGGAACTTTTAGTGAAAAATGCAGAAATCCTCAGGCTAGGCAAAGAGATTAGATGAGGGATGTTGTTTGCTGAAATTGGTCAAGTTGAAATTCTTGATTGACCAGGGTTCAAACAGATGTATCCAACACAAAGGAATTGCTCATTTGTTGTAATGTATTTCAATAGGCATTGCAATAGAGAGTAAGTTCAATCAGCCTGAGCTTGGTGCATATGTTGAAGTACTTAGGTGCATGTCAGAAGAAATCGCATGCGTGCATCGCATGGGTGTGACTGGGGTGTTGACACATATGCAAACACTGCTAAATATCAGTTCCTTACCCTCTGAAGCCGGAGATAACTGCAGCAGGCTCAGTAGTCAAAAACAAAACTAATGCCTTATCGCTTTGATACCATGAAGATAATAGAGTGCCAGGCACTTTCATTTTTGTTTCTGGTCTATACTGAATTCCAATAGCTGTCAGGAAATATATATAGATACTACATACCTTGTTTATGTTGCATTATGCTACATCTTCGACATGCAGTATACGGTTCCATAGTTCAGGTCACCCAGATATCTCAATGAGACATACAATTAGTTCCTTGACAACATAAAATACATACAAGTTAGAAGATACATAGTGTTGCTCTCTTTAGTAAACGAGTCTAAAACCCTAGTGTGTACAAAGTATTCAGCTTACCTACCTCGGCATGTCACTGATTCCTGAATAGAGAAGGTTTCTGTACATAAATCGTCTCTGAAGTAGCCGTGCTTATGAAAGCATTCTTCAGATCACGGAGGTAGGGCTTCAGCTTTGTCAGAGTCAGATTAGAATAATCACCTGGATTGCATATTTCTCAAGCTTGGATATTTATATGACAAGATATCTTCCCAAGTATTTTTGAGAAATATTTTCAGCATGGAAGGTTTGCTTGACTCTGAAATATACTCGGTCCGAGAAATGCCTCTGTCCTGCACAAGCCCCCTTTGGGAGTCCTAGTTTGATTGGTCTTTTGAGATCCAGGGACCAGGGTTGTGCAACCCTGACAGCAATTGCTAATCACTGCTGCACTGTAGATTCCTAGGCACTCCCAGAGTCTCAGCATTTATCCAGTAAGTTCATTCAGGCTGTCACATACTGCATATATGTATTATATTTGATACTCTGTAATTCATATATTTTACCATTTTATCAGTCTCATAGACTTTTCTAAAATAAATACCCTACCCTTCAAAGCCTAATTAATATTCAAAAGTGGCTTATTTTATGGGATTTATTATGACAATTTTGCACTGCCTTTTGTTGAAAGTTAGGATATTGATGCCAGCAGGCAAGGCAATAATAATTACAATGAAACTGATGAAATATAGGTAGAAAAATCTGGGATAAAATTGTAAATCTAGCTCTATATAAAATTTATTTTCAAATTATTATACAGGCCATCTTAGACTACCACATCACTGAGTAAAAAATGGAGCAATGGAAGAGACAGAGGCTGAACTCAGTGTTCTTCACACTACACATAGCCGAGCTGCCAGAATATTTGTGAGATGGAGCCGTGACATGTACTGGAATGGCAGGAGGCTCCTCAGCAGCTGAAGGCAGAACCCCACTGAAGGATGGTGCTGCTCAGGCAGAATGTCAGCACCCTAAGCCTTTTTAGGAGATTGGTACCTGGATCTGAAAAGACCAATTGAATGCTACTTCCCCCCTTTGGTCTCCCTCACTATGACACCCCATGACATTCGGCTCCTGGGCCTAAGATCTAGTGTGACAAGTCTGAAATAGGAAAGTATTTTGTAATTTAGGTATAAAACACATTTTTCACAACCTCAAACATCCCTGTACCAGTCTATAGGCCTAGTTTCTATAGCTAAAGCATTTTGACACTTAAATGAGTGGGGTATTTGCTCAAAAATGTAATTTTTGTGGACAAGTAGGGATTCCAAGTCAGGGATGTGCTAATTTGGTTTTCTACATTTATGTCTCATGTCCTGAGCTCCTAAATTCTTCAATTTTTCAATGCCTCATTGAAAGAAATCAGCTGCAGCAAGTGTAGAGAATGGGTAGAAAAGTGGTGAGGGGAGAGCAGCCAAGAGACAAAAGGTAGATGGGCATGAAATGGGTACAGTTGAGGAAAAAGAGGCAAGCCTGTTTTTGTCTGGTTTATTCCATAAGCTTTTCTTACCTCAGAAATATAGAATCCTGCTCAAAAGCCACCACACAATGCAAAGATAGCAGGTGGTCCATCCTTGGTGCTTCCACAGGTGTTTGAGGAACTGCAGAACAAGTTTTGGTGCAAGGTTCCAAGAGGTAGCCTCCACATCCCAGATGACCTTGGGCATCAATTTGGCAAGTTCTATGTTAGCACAGGTCCAGACCCAGAAGACTTTGGTGACCTTTTCAAGAATGAGGACTTTCACCCAATCCCAGAACTATACCTACCCATAGAATCCAAGTATTCAGATAATGACCATGATATCACAGATGATCAGGAAGAACCAGAGGCTCCACATCCTCACAAAGAGGTATCACAAGGGCCTCTTGATACACAGCAAACTCAAGCATAACACCCACCATTAATGAGGCAATGCCATCTACCACATCTGCAAGTACAACACCCACTGTACCTGCAAGCAACACAACACCTGGTGAGTCTGCAATGGCAGGTGACTCAGATATGTGCAACAGAAAGCTCTGAGAGCCACCCACTGTATCACTGGCAAAATCAGCTCTCAATGACCTAAAGGACCTTTTACATCCAAAGCAGAAGAATGGACCTGGCCACCCTGACCCAGAGCTAAACTACTTTGTTAGAATACATATGGAAGGGATGCAATCATTGCTTAACTTCTACACAAACCTTAGCTCGACCACATATAAAAAATGGGGTGCAAGCTCATATCAGGCTTTCATATCTCTTGGAAGTGGGAGACAGTGTGCTCAACAACTCTGCATCCTTGTGCAGCAGTTCATAAAAGACTGCAAAGTCCTTCCAATAAATCTTTATGGGCAATGGAATGAATCTCTTCTTCTTGACAAGGATTTAGCCAACAAGATCAATATTTACCTTCAATCAATTGGCACAGAGATCTCAGGCCAGAAACTCATGGACTTCATCTTTAACAACAGGGCTCAGAAGTCTCACCATGAGATTTAGAAGAAGATCAGCATCAGAACTGTGCAGAGATATCTTAATGCCCTGGGATATTGGTATCACACTCTATTGAAAGGCCAGTACACTGACAGTCATGAGCACAAGGATGTTGTTTACTGCAGGGAGCAGGTGTTCCTGCCACAATGGCAATGCATTTCAGAATGAATGTTCAACTGGGCAGAAGGCAACTTACCTGAATTTGGCACCTTAAACAAGCAGATGATGCTCTATCAGCATGCCACATGCATAAAGGGACCTCTAAACTGGGTACCAACTGGGGGGTTGAGGTGACAAGATGCAACCTGGCCACCAGAAAGGCTGTCTACAAAGACAGTAAACCTGAGAAAGTCAAAATTCAGATAGGAGCCACACAATTCGCAGACAGAACACCACAGCCACTCTATTTCCCAGAGGATCATGAACACACAGGTGTGTTCAAAGGAATGACTGTAATCCTGGAAGAGCATGGGGTTCAATGTCCAGAATCTTTGTGCTGAGTGCAAAGGCTTCAAGTGTGTGCTGAATGCACAAATCTGCTGCTGCTGCTGACTTCTCCATAATCAACCAGACTTTGCAAATGTCAGACCATCCTTGCTACTTGTCAAGCTCGAGGTTGCAAAGTTTTTCTTAACTTACTACATCTTGCAAGGATCAGCTGTAAAAAAATATGCTGGAAGCTCTCAAGGCAGTTCTGTTAAAGTCTATGCATAAATGTGCAAATTGGCCACATCATTTCATCAGTGCATACAATTGGGGTTTGAATGGACAGTGTAGATGATAGAAGTGACCTCACAGACAGATACATTATGGTAGCATGGTGGTATTGGGTGTAGGATCAGATACAGGACAAGGGGTACTCAGAAATTTTTTGTTGAATACTCTGTTGTTTTTTTCAATTAAGCACCCTCAGGACCCTCTCCCCCTCCCCCTCCTGCCTAATTAGGAAGTTTCAGCAAGCTCTGATGCTTTTTTGATGACATGTTTGTGATGACTACATGTAATCTACTCCCTCCTCCTACCACAGCTGGTGCTCTGGTATTTTACAGGACAAAAAAGTAGTGTGAAAGTGATTATTAGTTGATTAAATTTTGCCAACAATTTACTGACCAGTGAAATGTTCATTTTATACAATGTTATTTCCATATAAGGAAATAACATTTGGTAAAATTATAGAATTTTCCATTGCAAAAACAAAAGGTAAATTTAATCAACCTGCATTGCATTTTGCAAGTATTTTATCTCTTGTAAAATGATGTGGTGTCAGCTGTGTACATTTTTGACTGCCTACCTGCCAACTGGCATTTCTCTTGCATTTGTTATCATAGAACCACCCCCCAGGTAGCTTTCAAGGAGTCCTTGGCATATCAAATGCTAATACATTCATGGTCTTGAGATGGGAGTTCCAATTGGTTTCACCTCCAAAGCTGAGTTTGACATTGATCTTGCAGATATCAAAAATACAAGCACCTTCTACATTGAAATCAGACTATTAATAATGTTCAGTTACAAAATGAAAAATCAGATTGACTGAATCATTGATGTATATACTGATTTAGCTTTTTTCAATGGTTTCAGCATTTTAACAATTTGACGAGAAGTTAACCTCTTCGAGAAAATTTCCAATGGTTGTTACGGTGGTTTACATCAGCAGATTACTCCATTCTGCTCTCCCCACATGATTTGGGTGAAAATAAGTCATTTGGACCTCAAATCTTGCATAGTAAGTTAAAGGGAATTCATTTAGATGATCAAATAACCAGAAAAAGTAGGTTTGGGAAAATTTTTGTTAAGCAGCTTGCCGGCACCCCCTCCCCCCCTACACTGTGCATCAGCATTTGCCGGTGAGTACCCTTGTTCTGGGCTGAAAACCTTGAGGCCTGTACGTGATATTATGATTTAGGCACGTGGTCTTAATACGCAACGCGCGACAGACAGGAGCTGATTAGCCCAAACTGGTCTATACAGCGTTTATCAATATTTCATAATGATTTCTATACTTGCAACACATTAGTTCGGTGACGAGATATCATCACAGAGTTCATTTTCAGAATAAGAAGCTCTAGTTCATGTTTCACTGAACCTGAAGTCATTGTTTGAGTTCAGGTAAATGGAAGAATTCGGTTCTTTGCGAGTACGATGAAGTTGTACAGTAGTTATCGCCATAACGAGGTGCGGATTCATCACTGTTATTTCATGCATGGCGAGTAGAGATACAATCGAAGGCCTGAGTTATAGTAGGTAACGGTAATTCTAGTCCAAAATTTGGTTTTATATTCGAGCTAAGTTCTTTCAGATGATGAAATTAAACATTGACATTCTATTCGTGTTCCAGAAATACAGTGGCGATTTCGTAAGTATGATATGAATTGCGTAGACTACAGTGTGTGATCGGAGATGCGTAGACGGGTCGTTAAGAGAATAACTAACTAAATGAATGAACGACAAAAAGATGCTACAGTACTTTGGATGAACAAATATCCAATAATGAGAAAATAATCGGAATAGAGAGAATATGATGAAGAGGATCAGTCGCTGAACCATTCGCCTCCACTAGCCAGCGTTGCGAAAACACCTTTCTTGTGCATAAGCTCCTCGTAGGTGCCCTCCTCGGCCACGTGGCCTTCATGGACGACAAGAATACGATCGCACATGCGCATCACTTGCATCTTGTGAGTGACCATCACCGTCGTGCGTCCCAACTTGGCGTGGTGGATAGTGTCGAGGACGGCCGCCTGATTCTCCGCGTCGAGCGCCGAAGTGCACTCATCGAGGATCAGGATGTTGCATGGTCTTGCAAGCGCGCGTGCAATCTGCAGTCTTTGAGCCTGCCCACCGGAGATGAGCGCTGCGTTCTCTCCGACCATTGTGTCATATCCTTGAGGAAGCGACATGATGAAATCGTGGACGTTTGCAGCTTTTGCTGCGCGCCGGATGTCTAGCTCGGATACAAGCTTGCTACCGTACCGAATGTTCTCGGCAATGGAGGCGTCGAAGAGGTTGGGATGTTGGCTGACGACGGAGACGTGTTCACGGAGATGACGAACGTCCGTGGAGCGAATATCGCTGTGGTTGATGGAGATGGATCCGGTATTGGGTTCGTAGAGACGTTGAAGGAGAGAAGTGAGGGTGGACTTGCCAGAGCCCGAAGCCCCGACGATGGCGACACATTCGCCCTCTTCGATATCAAAGGTGAGGTTGTTAAGGACGGTGGTTTCAGGACGCGTGGGATATGCGAACTGAACGTTAGAAAAAGAGATAGGACCCGAGATTTCAGGGCGGAGCACGCCCTGCGACTCGTCAGTGCGGGTATCGAGCTGCACCAGTTTGTTGAGGTCGCTTGTCGCCTGGACAGATTTAGCGATCTTTTCAGCTAGAAGAGAAGGTCAGCTAAAGAGCGTGAACATGACGAAAGAATAACTTACTGAACGCCATGAGTTGGGAGCCAATAGTAACAGAGAACACGACGAGATTGAGAACCTCGACCATTTGGAGGTAGGAGTAGGTACCGCGTGCGATGAGAACAGCACCGACGTAGAAAAGAAGAGCTTCTGCAAGATAGATGAGCCCACTGGCGACACCGTACGTGCATCCCTCCACAAAGGCGCCCCGCACCCCGGTGGAGTGTGCCTTATCAGCGGCATCGTTGAACTGAGCCCGGAATACGCTGTCGAAAGCCATTGAACGGATACCGCGGATGTTCGAGATGGCCTGTAGCGACCGTTAGTTAAAGTGTATAAACCAAAGTTAAGAAGAAGACGTACATCGTAATAGCCTCTCGCAACCTCTTCCCTGGCCCGCTTATTGCGCACCTCGCACTTGGCGACAAGGCGAGTCTGGACGGCCATGGTGATTGCGAAAACTGGTGCAATAGCGAAGCCAACGAGAGTCAATTGCCATCCCCTGACGAGAGCCCACACGAGGCCAACGCCGAGCATAGCAACGACGACAAGGCATTGTCCCCATACCACAGCGATCAAGTTCCTCGCATCGTCCCCATCCTTCACCAAGACCTGCACCAAGCGCGCCGGCGCATTCGCCGGGCGATCAAACCACTTCTTATCCTGCGCCAAGACCTTGCCCCACGCGCTCTTGCGCACGCGGGTGACCCAGGCCATGCCGCACGTCTCCATGATAAAGTACTTGAGACCGAGGAGGACGCCATCGAGAGCAGCGATGCCGAGCACGAGCCCACCAAAGCGGTTGATGACGTCGCTGTCCTGCGCGCCGGTGGAGACCTCGAAGAGGAGCCGCGAGAGGAGGAAGGAGAAGACGGGTGTCATGGCGCCGCTGGCTATGCAGATCGCGAGGCCGAGGAAGAGGAGCGGCTTGCGTGGGATGGAAGGGTAGATCGAGCGCATGAGAATCCAGAAGGACGGGCGGGGCTCATCGATCTCCTCGTCCTGGTGCTCCAACGAGTCCTTGGACCCCGCCTGATGCACGGTGACCTGCCCGAGCGGGACGATCTTCTCCCCATCCCACCGCGTACGCTCCCTCGCCGTGCGCCCGTTCCTCGCCGTTGCCCCACTGCGCTCCACTGCGCTCTTCTCTTGCTCCTGCTCGTGGCGGTTGAAGTGGAATGTTGATGTTGGGGTGGCAGGGGAGAACTGCAGACTCAAGCGACGGCTGGCAACGGTGTGTGCTGGACGCGGCTCCTCCATCTCCGGGATGTCAACGTGGATGCTGGATGGGCGGCGCGGGCGGGGTGGGAATTCTGTAATGTCGGAGGGCACGAAGCGGCTGACGCGGTACTCGTCCCTAGCAGAGGTGAGAACGGCGGGGGGCGGGGCGGGATAGACGGCGTTGCGCGCTGTGGGGTTGCCAGAGGTGAGGTCAGCAACGACGTCGAACATCCAGTTCCCAAACGTCAGCGGGCGCATGATCGCACCGCTCTGGTGCTTCGGCGCAGCATGGGCATGGCTCTCCTCGCTCTTCATCTCCTCCTCCTGCTCCTCCAACACCCTCTCCACCACCTCCTCGCCCTCCTCCGACGTCGGGAGCTCCTTCTCCGGGAGGTACCCGCCCATCTCCGCCTGGGCGAGCATCATCTTCCTGAACTCGCCGTTCTCCTCCTCGTCGAGATAGGACGAGGTGGTGGACGGGGGCACTTCGAGGTCGGCGCGGTACCCTTGCTCGACGACGCGCCCGTGCCTGAGCACGTACACGAAGTCCGTGTCCGCAATCTGGGAGAGGTCGTGAGTGATGACGACGGTGGTTTTGCCCGCACGCCAGCGCTTGATGGCTTCGAAGACGAGGATACGCGAAATGGCGTCGAGCGCGGAAGTGGCTTCGTCTACAAAATACAATATTAGCTAATACTCATAGAAAAAATGGACGAAAGACATACCAAGAATCAAAACACTCGGATTCCAAATCCTGGCTCTGGCAATCGCCAGCCTCTGCTTCTGGCCTCCACTTAACCCCACTCCTCCAGCACCACCCCCAAGGACAGTCTCGTACCCCATCGGGAGGTCCCTTACAAACTCATGCATGAGCGCTGCGCGGCACGCATCCTCCACCTCCCTCTTCCCGGCCTCTTCCCTCCTCCCCGAGCCCGAAAGAGCAAGGAGGACATTCTCATAGATGCTTTTGCCTTCAAGAAGAACAACCCCACCGCCTCCGCCCTGCCCGACGCCAGCGACATTCGCGCGCATCCACTCCGCATCGAGGTAGCGCACGTCCTGCTCATCGAGGGTCACACTGCCGTGCTGGGGGTCGTACATCCTCAGCAGGAGCTGCGCGACGGTCGACTTGCCGGAGCCGGACGAGCCGACGATGAAGGTCGTCTCGCCCGCGGGGAGGAAGAGGGACACGTCTTGAAGCACGGGGAGGGTGGGGCGCGAGGGGTAGGCGAAGGTGACGGAGTGCAGGGCGAGCTCGCCTGGGCAGCGGGCGGGGCGGATCTTGCGCAAAGTGCGGGACTTGCGCGAGGTGAGGGTGTGTGTGGTGACGCTGTATGCCCCGGGGGACATCAAGTTCGGCGACATCGGCGCATGTGCCAAAGTTGTCGGGGTGGGTGGAGCCTCAGAGTCAACGAGCTCGAGAAGCGCGGCCATGGCGAACTTGCCCTTGGCGAGGGTGATGAACTGCGGAATACACATCTGCAAGTTGCTCGTCGCGATGAGGCAGGCCCAGAACACGGCCATCACGTCCCCGGCGCTGACCTTGCCCTCGCGGACGAGCTTCGCGCCGAACCAGAAGCCCTGCACGAACATGGCCATCATGACGAACTGCGCGAGGGCGCTGGTGGTGCCCCACACAGTGTTGAGTCTCCTTGCGGCGACGTCGAGGTGGGTGAAGGCCTTGTCTGCGCGCGCGCCCTCGTGCGGGGCGGCGTTGAATGCCTTGACGGTGGCGATGGCTGCGGCGGCGCGGTCGACGAGGGTGGCTGCGAGGCCGGTGTGCCGGCGCTCGACGGCGAGGAGGGGGGAGGCGATGGCTTGGGAGAAGCCTTGGATGAGGGTGAGGACCGGCACGGCGGAGAGGATGACGAGGGTGAGCGCCCAGGAGCGCTGGAAGGCGAGGACGAGGCAGGTGATTGTGGTGGTGAGGTATTGGAGGAGAGTGCCGGCGGCGAGGGAGGTCGCGCTCCGGACATCGTCGGTTTCACTGTGTACTATGTCAGTAGGTTGAACAGGAGTTGGTTGAAATGAAGTACGAACCGGGTGAATTTAGCCATAAGGCCTCCAGCGCCCATGGGCCCGTCCTCGGCCTGCACATCTGCAGACTCCTGTGAGCCCATGTGCATATCGAACCATACCATATCCTTCCCTGCTACGCCCTCGTACACGCGCTTCCTCAGCTGCATGACGTTCGTCTCCCCAGTCCAGATCCACAGGCTGCTCGTGAGACTGCCGAGGGCAAGGGAGCCCACGGCGAGCCCGACGAGCTCGAGGGCGGCAATGCCGACTCCACGGAGGAGGGTGTCTTTGTCGGCCTGCGTGGGCGAGGCCAAAGGGAAGGAGGCGAAGGCGTCGAAGGCCTGGCCAACGACAAAGGTCATGAAGGGGGCGATGCCGCCC
>JASFDH010001548.1:0-14331 GCA_036937195.1 Nidularia pulvinata
ATACTTGCAAGAGTGAACTCCAGTAGCCCAGCTTTCACCGAGGTGTTCCATAGCGAAGCATCTTGCCAGAAAGAACAGTCGCCTCCATAAGTATGGGATCCGGGGATGCCTTTGAGGAAAAGGCCGCAGTCGTTGATACCGTTACTATATTCCCCAGCAATCGTGACGCCAAATGTGGATCGACTGTAGCAAAATGAAAATTAAAAATGATTGCTGTACGGAGAAAAACCCCGCACCTCTGGTTAACATTCCCACCCCATGAATTACAAGCTCTGGCGGGCCAGACCCCACCAGCGTCAAGACCCGTTCCAGTAGCTACCGGGTCTGTATCGGGCTGATTTCCAAATGCAAAGTAGGGATGAGTATCCAGTGCAAGGCGATCAGCACCTGTTAAGAAATCGCTCCAAGATTCAAGACTTTGGAAGCCATCATGGAAACTCATATAAGGTCCATTGCCCTCACCAACTCCCGTGATAGTGCGTATCATATTGTACGCCTTTAAGATATCCAGTTCAGTTAGTTGTCCAAGTAGAAAAACAAAGACCACAGTCACCTCAACATAGCTACGCATAAATCAGAGATTGGAAATAAACGAGGAGGATTTATGACTCACAAACTCCGTAATGGATCCCTTCCAATGGTCGCATAAAGTGCCTCATTCACGATACCAAATATAAGAACGATATCTTTGTACTGAGGCTGCGAAAAGAACTCGGTGATGATCCGAATGTAGTTTAGCGAGCGCTGAGCATTCGCATATCCCATCACGCCGTTCATCCAGTCAACCTGGCCAAGCTTTCCAGAGTGATTGTACCCTAAAGCAAGTAAGTGAATGAATAAACTCATTTTAAGAGTTTATTTCGTACCATTCTGTGAACCAGGTATGGTATGCAGATCGATCTTCACTCTAATACCGTATTTCCTGCACCAACCGAGCAGGCGTAAAATATACCTGTAACAAGTATGAGAGAAATTATCGAGTTTGAAAGAGTAGGTTACTCACTTCCAGCTCGTTTTGGCGAGGAAAGGCTCACCTGGCCAAGTTTCAATGGCCCAAAATGGGATAGGTAATCTAATCCAGTTCAGGCCAGCACCGGCGATCTCCGCAATATCTTGTTCCGTCTGTTTTGACATTAGAAACGTTACCCCTAGTAAGGCCGACGTAAACTTACGATGAACGTGTTGTAGTGATCTTCTAATTGGTTCAGTCCACCATTCGCAGTATCAGCTGCCATGAGAGTACTGAGGCTCCACTCATCATTGGCTGCAGGATACTTTTGGAATAAAGCTGGAGAAATGAAAGGCTCGAGAACGAACAACCCGCCAATGTTCACACTATAATAAGGTCAGGAGTAAATACGATCAACCCGGTATCAGTAGGTGACGATGCCGTAACGTACCCCCAGATTCGATCCTTTCCATACGTCCAACTCTGATTGAGGGGAGGAGTCCATGAATTCGGTTGAGCACCGTTGTTGAAAGGATCATTGGGATCGGAAACCCCTGTAAGCAGAGGGGCATCGTCAGTGGAAATCCTAAGGACAGGAGTTGGTGAAACGACTAGAAGAGAGGGAAGCAATTCTGACGGAAATTATAAATAGAACATCATCAGGGTAATTGGCGTGCTGGGGTAACCTTGGTGGGCACGCCGTAACGTGCGCATGGTGCGACATCCCATGAACAAAAACTTTTCCCATACGCCACGTACGCCAGAAGGAAGGAAAATACACGAAACCAAGAGCACTCACAAAAGCCACCAAACTTATTGCTATACGTGAACTGAGAGCCATCATCCGTTGTGATAATTGAGCCATCGCCACCCGTGATTGCAACCGTAGGAGCTTGGTTGCCCGTTGCCTCTGGAGTATCTGCGCTTTGGGAACTGGTAGCGCTGCTTGATCCAGAATGATCCCCAGTGGATACTGTCGTCCGAGTTTTAGGCTTAATGACAGTGAAATAGACAGGAAGGATGACGGCGAGGACAATGATGACAAGAGCTGCCAGGCCAATTGCGATCAATACCAAAGGACGTCGTCGTTTGGGCTGGGCAGTCGCAGGCGGAGGAACGGAACGATCTTCTGCGAATAAAGTGTGGTCCTGTTTTTCACCAGGTAGGAGAAGGGGATCCTGGTTCGATGGAGTGGATGGCGAGTGCGAGCGGGGTGTTACAGTGGCATCCGAAGCTAGGAATGTGGTCGTGAGTGCTACATCTCGGCGAAAAGACGCCGTGTCGTTATCAGGCAAAGGAGTGTGGGACGCGACAAGGAGGCTACTGTCAGCTCCAGAAACCGAAGAATATGGGCGGTCAGCCATGAGTGGCGGCTCAGACGGAGGAGGATGGTCGTGGAGGGCGGACAGCAACCTTAAGGTCTGCGTCGAGGTGGTGGTTAAATAAGCCGAGGAACCAGAACATAAACGAGTTTCGCAGCCTCTCGGCGAGTGGGCGGCAAAAGCTTGACGGGCACATGATCAAAACTTTGTGTGTGGTGGCTACGGCTTCGTCGGATTGCCATCGGCCCTTGCTGATGTCAGCACTAAGCGGCCAGAATGACCCGAGCCTATCACGATCGCGATGAAACACTGGTACGTTGGCACCGAAAGCGGGAGCGAGATACCCCCTGTGTTCATCCAGGCTCTGAAGAGTCCTCAGTCAAGATAAGTCTCCAGAGCACTGTTTTACAGCTGGTAGAATCTCTTCAAGCAAGCATCTTGCTGCTAAATTGCCAGTTACGCATAGGGTCTGTTATAATTTCCAATTGAGAAATACTTCACATCGATTTCCCTTTCATCGCCCATGCATTTAGGAGCTGTCTTATAAAACAAGTAGACAGGCTTCCACCTGACCTCCTATCGTAAAGACGCTCCGAACTGCAACAGAGGGGTGGCGGGATTCAATACGTACCAATGTAACGACTATAGCAGTCAGAGAGGGGCAAAAAAGGGCGAATAGGAAGCGATATTATTCGAAACTCAAGGCTTGTCAAATAATCGGCCGTCCATGCTGTCCATCGCAATCCCTATATCTCTGTAAGCTTCACGCTCGGCTAAGAACAGAGTTCAGGTTTATCTTGCCTGGTGGAGCTAGCCTCATTGTTGTCGCGACTAGCAATGGGGCCGGCATTGGTATTGCATCAAGTTGCCAGTATCCTGCCAACACAAATACCATGTAGAATAATCTAGACAGTCATTAAGAAGACGCTCAAGATGTTATACTATCATGATACTTACCGTTCAAGGAGAGCTATCGCAAGTTCTCTTACTCTAGTACGCATGCTAAAGTAAGCTTTGCAACTACTTTTAAATTCAAATGAAACGATGCCTCTCACGACGTGGTGCGAGTTACAACATGTAGGGCCTCCTAGATTAAATAAGCTTATTTTTGAGGGACGTAGTTTCACTCCACAGTCCTTATCGACACCATCGAAGGAGCGGGGAAGATTGTGATGAGGAGATGCGAAAAGGAGGCCGAATTCAGCTCCTTATCGATGCCATGGAAGGGATTGACCAAATTGGCGTCGGTATATAGTTGAATAGGAATTGCTACTGTCTTTGTGAGAGGAACGCAATCGGAAGGGGAGAAGAACGGAAAGCTAGAACACTTGAAAGGAATAAGCACAAGCACCCCCCGGGCCCCGACAGGCAAGTACTGGTGCTGAAAAAAGCTGGGGAGAAAATCAGACCGCAAATAGGAGAAGACCGCAAAGCCCCATTTCGTAGACATGTCAGATCCTTCTGATGATAGAAAACAAAGCAACATCTGTAGTTGGAAGCTCACGACAACGGTTCCCAAAGATCTATTGTTCGCCCCTAGCCAGAAATTTTGGTAACAAAATTTGAGTGATGTAAAGAACATGTTTACAAGAGCTACATCACCGGAACGACAAATATTGCATGCAGGGTTTTAAAACGCTGGAGAATAATAATTCAATCACTTACTGGGAATTAGTACCGCCAAATGATTTGTAAAAATTGACATCTAAGTCCAGATATTTACCTTTCGTCACGTCTCTCGAGCCTCTGGGCGCCGTCTCATAATCTGAGATCCGTAGGCATGCACACCGATTCTCAGGACTTACTCCGAAGAACAAAAAGATTGTGCAACCATCTTCTCAGAAGATCTGGCACGTCGGTTATACATAGCACTAGAACGGCATAAAATCAGTGAGAAGACAACTATGGACGACGGACGTACACACAATACATCAAAATGTAAACGATTACTCATAATATATTTATGACGAAGCCATCCTCTGTGTAGCTTAGCTTCATCTGACACATTGGAGAGATTCATTCTATTGCAGGGCACCGATCAGGAAGTGATTTCGACGGATTCAGGAAGGTGTCTCGTAAGGATAGCTCTCGGGTTCCTGCGTGTTCTGCTAAGAGGGTAGGATCTATAGTCGCACGGAGACCGAGTGGAATTGCGAACCTATGCGCCCTCCGTGTGATGTTCTGCGGTATGACAGGATGGCATCACGAAGGGAGGATTCTAGGAGACAGCCTCAGACAGGTGCTCACATTTCAGGTAACGGGGGTCGAGAAAATCCATAGAGATCCATACACCCATCTTAACGTGGGATGCTCCGAACTCCTTCGTATTCGGTGAAGGGAAAGGCTCGAAGGCGCTAGACTGAGAAAAGGTGCCCAAGTTTATGTCCAATACGTCGTTTTGGGCTGTACTTAATCTGAATTCCGATGCAAACGACTCGAAAGAGACGCGCTAGCGCATCGCGAATGAATACAGAAAGAGCAGCACAGTTTTCCGCGAATTCGGATTTCCTGATCATCGGGATTTGCAGCAGAGAGACGCCGACGAGTTATATGTGTACGCGCGGCGGAGGTGAAAGGCGGCAATACCAAACAGGTTGTCAAAACATCGCCGAGCGGCTGTGCTGTCAACGCACATTGTTTGGCAATGTTGGGAAGTTTAAACAAACGCAATGTCGCTTATTCAACAGTTCGATTGGCACTCCGTAGTCCAGGTCTTTGGTATTTCTGATTCTCTCTCAAGGCAAGTGCCCTTGATAGATGTGACTCACTTATCGACGATGATATCAAAATTTTAGAAGATCCATGTACGTGAATTACCGTTGAACAGGTTGATCCACCATCCACGAGGATCGCGCACTTATTTCTGGAAGAAAGATAAATTTCCTTCCGAATAAGTGCTCCCATGTAGGCTGAGAATCTGGTCCTCTAATGCCTTATGGTTATATTGACAGATCTCGTGTAAATGGAATTAGATGAGTCCTCATCTAAGGCGGTCATATGTCAATCCACTGCTTCGGACAGTGAGTAAGCCTGAGTATCAAACATCCCACCAAGTAAAATTTAGTTGAATGCCGTGAATTCACCTGAGGTTGAAGGACACTTGACCTATATTAACTCGTTCATAGCATTTTATAATGAGTTGCGGAAAATTCTGACTTTGTGGAGGACGTTAGCCTATCCCTCATAATTTATTGCTCACTCATAAAAAAATACTATGATTGATCCTCAACCACAATACAATTTTATCCGGCATTACTACCAGTTTATAATGGAAGGCAGCACTGTGTCGCGAAGATGGTGATATTCGCAGAAAGCACCGAAGACATCACTCCAGCGTAATTTAAAAATATGCTTGGACACATCAAAGCTCGCTGTCCACAGTGGCCACATGACGGTGAATTTTAATTTTCAGGTAAATCATGCAGCAAAACTTCACGTAAGGACACTCAAGGGTGGAGCATGACAAAAGAAACAATGAACAGCTTTCTATTCAACAGGTTTTGTTAACGCAACCTCGGCTCGAACGTGAATAGCACAGCGAGCACAAGTTCAGCAGGCGTCGGAGAATGTGTATGAAACGCGAAGTGCTCCGGCGATCACATTTTGCCTTGCCACGCTTTTGTAAATTGTGGGGTCATGGCTGTCCGAGGAGCGCGGTGATAAGTGGTTAGCCCCTAGCTCAAGCGCTGAAGCTGGAAGCGCTGGACGCTGGCGTCACCGATAATCGATCATCTGGCGCTAAATTAATAAGTACATCTGCACAAAGATAACGGAGGACAAGAATAGCTGGGGCTGTGATCATGACGGACGATGATATATCCCGAAGTTCGTCGTGGAAAATCCTATGGCTCTCACGTTCTCGCGGGTGTATTATGCATGTGAGCAAATGTGAATCTCCTTGAATCAAGCTGATCTCCGGGAGTCCATCATGGACAGAAAGAGTCATGCGGCGCAATGCTTCTTGATTTAACGATTAGATCTAGGTATTTAGCGGTGCCCAATCAGTGAACCTGAGGCGCTTACTTAGATGATTTAATTTAAAATGCGATGCACTCCTTCAACCGCGCTCAGCGGATTGATAGTAAACATACAACACAAAGTGCTACTGGTATAGCTATGACCACAATGTGATCATCGGGTTGATAGCGTTAATACGATCGGGAACACGGGACTAATAAAGCTATTAAAGAGTCCAGATAGTATCATCGACTCTAAGGAACACAGTTAAACGCTTGAGATCATGGTAGGCGCTGCATGCAAATATGTTGTATACATATACCGACATTCGTGGCCACCGTGGAGGTCGGAAAGTTACAGTTCAATTCGTCGAGCTGTACATACCGGCAACAAACTCATAGAGAGATTGAAAAATAGAATCGGATAGATTATCTCACAGCGGCATTGTTGGCGCTCTTCTGACAAGCGCTGGCCGTCTTTAACTAATAGGGAATTGCTAAGAGATGACATTTACTCTCACTGTTGGCAGTGAGCAAATAATTATACTTGTGACATGCATGCTTGTAAGAGTATTATGGGAGAGACTACAGCAATGGATTTGTCCAGTGCCTGTATGATATCGTACGCGAGAGCTCGTCGCAAATCATCATACGGTTCTACACTTTAGATATTCCAACTTGACAGCACCTTCTAATACTGATATGTAAAAAGTATACAGTGGATTCCAAAAGCTGCTTCTGGAAAGCATGCTGTGGAATACAAAATTTTCATGATAGGATAATCAGCCATCGTCCGATCAGAATGAAGCGAACGTTGCATGGATATTTGAGAAGTCGAAGAAATCTACTACGGCGTTGCTGATAGTTGGTGTTACTTAGCTGTCAAATTCAACAGGTTGCCATCAGGGACTCAGATAAAATAAATTTTCATCAGCAAGTTCCCAACCAATTTTCCCCTTTCAATGGGACCACCGAGGCTCCATGGAAGTTTTTAAGTGAGATAAAAATTGATATACGCTCAGGGGAGTATCATTTTGTTAGCGAAATTGATATATACTATCAGACAGCACTATCTATCCACGCCATAGAATAGCTCCTGAAGAAAAAACAGGAAATGGCAAAGTATGCAATTTTTGCATGAGCTTTCAAGTGCTTCATAGGATTTTATCAAGCTGTAGTGATTCAGAGCTCTCCATCTACGTCACCTTTATGCAAAAAAGTTTGTTGCCTCACATGAAGGCGAACCTACTATTGACGCCATTCAGCGCAAAAATTTATGAAACTTGTCCACTAACTATCCTTCTCGACCTAACGGTTTCTCGGCGATATACATCACTTCTCAATATGGCTTGAATTTAAAGACAAAAGTGGAAGAGATGAAAACCTGTACTCTCCTCCCTCAGCTTAATGTTAAATTTCAACAATATATTTCATGAATTAAAGCTTTCAATAAACAAAATAGCTCCTAGGCGGATGAAATCGCAATCTTCAAAGCATTTTCGAACTTTGAATAGGCGCATCATAGAAATCCCTTTGCCATGCTTTGGAATATTGAAATATCTTGTGAATTATGAATAAGGGATGAAGTAAAGCATTACTAAAATGGAGGTATGAGCCTATGGAATCAGCATTTCAACGTCCTTCTGGAGTCATTCAGCCTAGAGTCACAGTGTACTATGAAGAAATCCATTTCTAAGCTACATAATAATATGATAGGCCTACTTCTGGATATAACAGGAGCTCGAGCAACTAAGAACTTATTGTAAAATATCTCTTAATCCTGAAGTCTGCCTTACTCAAATGGCAAATACCAGACTGCAACATTATTCAGCAAGCGCGACTTCATGCCTGTGCACCAGACTGACACCGACAACAGGAGTCCCTAGAAAGTCTTGACTCTTTAATCGCATCTCTTGATACTTATATGATCTTATTTATTACATCTTATATGCGTAGTAATTGGCTGCTCAAAATATTGCAGCCATAACACGCGTGAGCCATACTATAATCGGTAATTTTTTTTGCATTCGGTAGGTAGGTAGCAAGATATGGACATGAAGTGTCAGCACCCCGAAATTATAAGACCAAAATTCGCGGTGGCGTCAAAGCAGTTGGTCACTGTAGTAAAGAGTCGCTTCATCCCTGTCAAGTATTCCGACGATATTTTCTTTTTCGTCAATCATAGATTTCAGTACCCCCCCTTCTGTTGCCAATAATGTATTCGGGCAGTCAAATTCGGCCTTCAAATTCAGAAGTATTAGCAGGGGTATTGTGGGTTGCGGAGTGCCAGTTTAAAATAAACCTACAAGATATCCATTGTCAAGGACCAACTAGAAAAGGATCACATAGGGTCAATGATGTGCCTAATAGATCGTCACAACATTCTTACCACTTTATCAACTTCCAATATAGTATTGAGATGTTCGGTCAGGACGATGACACTGACATCGGATCCCACGTTGTTGCTCAGAATTCTTTGTAGTATTGACACTGAGCTGTCATTGCAGCCTGAAAAATATTTATCTAAAAGCATATGCAGCCCACCATTAAATGGACATACCAAAAGCAGGTATAACTACTTATTCTTTAATCTGGAGACTTCACTCATGCAATCAATGTGAATAAGCTGCGTACCTTCTTCCACTATTATTAGTTTACTTTGTCGAACGATAGCTCGAGCCAAAGCAATAGCCTGCAAATAATTAATCGAAATATTTCCGTCCAATGAAACGTTACTATCAAGAGTAAGGTTTTGCTCGCTTTCTCTCAGAAGCGAAACCAGACCGGCATCCCGCAATGCACTATTCAAAATAGAATCTTCGTACTCCTTGAAAGGGTCCAAGTTTCTTCTCAAAGTTCCTAATACGAAGTATTAGGACTTCAAAACCAATACAAGTCCTCGTGCTTACCGTTAAGAAGTTCAGGCTAGAAAGTAATGTCAATTTAGTTTAATGCAGTGTTCAATTAGATCAACTTACCTCTCGAGGAATGAATGTGATTGCAGATCTCAATGTCTCCAGCTTTATTTCACTTATAAGAACCCCATCATACCAGACGTTGCCCTCCATCACAATGCTACGTAGAAGTGCAAGAGGCAGTAAGCTCTGAAATGATTTGAGCAGATACTTAGAATGACGGATTGATGGTGGGTATTGATATATTATTTACCTTTCCATTTCCCCTTCTTTCCACTGAAACACGTTCGATTTCTTGAGGAAAGGCAACTGAAATGAATTGGCATTACTCACCGATAGCTATCCTTTCTCCGGATTGAATCTGAAAGGAAATATCATTCAGCGCCGTCGGACCACTCTAATACAAAGCATGGCAGAATTCAGGCGCTGTATTAGTTATGTGTACAATCTAGAGACTTGCCGCATGATATCGAGCAGATAGCTTCTCGACTTGAAGATTGCCAGTAGTGGGCCATGTGTCCGGAGAAATCCCAGTATCAAGATACACTGT
The DNA here is from genome assembly GCA_036937195.1 of Nidularia pulvinata. Classification (NCBI taxonomy): domain Eukaryota; kingdom Fungi; phylum Basidiomycota; class Agaricomycetes; order Agaricales; family Nidulariaceae; genus Nidularia; species Nidularia pulvinata. The sequence goes on from JASFDH010001548.1 coordinate 9,693, forward strand.
CTCACGGGCTATATCGGAGTATTCTTGTATTCTTTGCAGACTAAAGTGAAATAAGGAGGGACATTACTTCTGAGAGTTTCCAAAAACAAACCTGTTTATTTGTGCCTCAAGAACTCTGCAAGTCAGAGCGAGCTGTGACATAATGTCGCTGGAATTGATCATCGTCAACAAGAATCCTATATTCGAAGGATTCGTTGGTTGTCGATAGAGAAGGCAAGCCGCAATAGCCGCTGAGATTAAGGAACCCAGTAGGTCGAGCCTTATACCCATCCATCTATCGAGATCCAAAGCAACTCTCGCCTGTGTAGTGCTAGTATCCGTCCGCCTGATCAATTCAGATTTGGCTATCTGTTGTAAACCAAAGGCTCGGATAGAAGCTGATGTAATTCAATCAGAACAAAAGAGAGTTTTCTGTCAAATAATCAAACTTACGAAGCCCAGACTGAGATGATTTAAAATGTACCAATACATTAGAGCTCAAGACCCTAAGACATATTAACAACATCGTATTGTGAGTTCGTGAACATAGAGCTTGCCTACTGACCTCAATTGCTTTACGATAAATGCCTCTCTCCTGAGATATGTAGAGCTTGTGTAGAAGCCCAATACCGCTGCCGCTATTCCTGGACCAAGGAGAACGGGGATGAACAGTAAAATGGTGAAGCATCTTGTGAGTGCCACAATTGCCGATACGGCAATGTTCAAGATCGTAGACGCAACTATATTATCAATAGCTGCGATATCTTCCGTAGTTCGGGAAATGATTTGAAAATTAGGCGTATTATCAAACCACCTATTTGTATAGAGTAAAAAATATGGATGATGTCGTATGACACGATGCCCACCGAATAGTGAGACGCAACAGCGATCCCAGTAACTCTTTATGAGTGGCTCTTGATAATCTCAAAGATCCATGCATATAAGGCCAATAGTAAAAAAGAAACGCGATGGCAGAAACGACAGAGATCGCCGTATACATTGCCAAGTAACTGGATAAGTTAATGACATTAAGAATTCCAGAACATAATAAGATGAGATATGTGACGAACTCACCGCATAACTTGATGCTTTGTAAGAGAGGAGTTTTCATACTGAGATACCCAATGACCGAGATACCAGAGTCCAAAAGTTGAAATCAAGCGGGAAATGATGACACCTATCAGCACAACACTGAAGTATACGGCACGATGACTACCCCCAAGATGGTAGAGGCACAATTTTACAGCTTGCAGGGGGGTGATGTAGTGTCGCATTTCATTTTCTGCGTTGACAGCACAAATATTCTTCGGTTGGTGATTTTTAGGAGAAATGCTGTTCAAAGCTTTCTTCGCATACTCATTTTCGATTTTCCGGCTATCCTGACTAGAGTTATATTGCGAAGGGGTCAAGATATCGAAATATTGGCCGCTTATTGTGCCATCCAAGTTGATTGATACTATGAAGCCTGCAATGGCTCTCGCAAGTGCAGCATCCCGTGTCTAAGAAAGTGCACCAACACAAGTGAGAAATTCTCTATAAAGGATTGTAGAGACAGCTCACCGTGATTAGAGTAGTCCTTCCGCGAATTAGTTCTCCTTTGAAACATCCATTGATGATGTGTTTACAGCTGCCGAAAATAAGATGGAAATGTGATGAAAAAAAGGGGACAAAAAGACTCACGTATGAGTATCGATCTTATCGAGCACATCGTCAATCAGCAGTATTTTCGCGGAGGAATACAGCGCTCGAGCAAGTGTAATACGGGCCTGATATTATCACATTAGTTTTGGCCAGCACTTTTATGTACTAAATACCTTATGGTCACCGCTTTGTGAGTTAATGACAGCAAATATTAATAATGATAAAATAAAATAATATTGCAAGATAACTAACCTAAGCATGACACCGCTTTCGCCTACTTCGACCTGATCACCCATTTCGAAGATATCAAAAATTTCTTGTAAGGCGCATTGCTTAACAACTGTTATAAATCCTAGTTGAGTGTTTCAGACCACGATAAAATGGCCAGGCATATCACCTTTATTATACCGGTTTTCATCGAACGCAGAGTCTAAAAGGATGTTACTGCGAATAGTATCGTTTTGGATCCAAGGCTCTTGCGAAACATACGCAATGCCAGTACTACGAGGTAAGTTGAACCAAGAATTACGATCGGATGGTATAGCATGCATTTCCCCTTGGATGTTGCTCACTTAATTAGTTATTTATATATAGAAACGAATGTGACGAACCCAGAAGAGCCATTAAGAGGGATGTCTTTCCACAACCACTATGCAAAATGCTTGAGCAGCGCTGGTTGCGTAATGAACAGCGCGATGGCTTACCTAGGGCCCTCTATAACATTAATACAATCTTTCTTGAAGTAAAGTTCGTCTTTAATGTGCAGTTGAAATGGGTGTGACGTGGAATTGTCCTTGACACAATCGCTATGCCAATTGAAATCGATGGATTTGAATCCAATTGTGTCTTCATCCTGATCATCATCATCATCATCATCGACAGTAACATCTTCTACATTCTTAGAGAATGAATCTAGCAATTCCGCATTTCCAAGGATATCGTTGATTAAACACAGCGGTGTTTTTCCTAATAGCTCGTTATAACAGATGTTAACAGCATGATAAACCCACCGGCAGACAAACCTTGGAATGCCATAACGAGCTCTGTGCCTACGTTGTAAATTCGCGGCTCTAGGATGTAGAAAACAAGCATGCTGGAGAAAACGCTGGCAGCTATAAAATAGCGCTTTGATTAAAGTAAGAAATCAAGCAAGGCAGACTAAATTACCATTCAGGTCTTGTTTCATTCCCACTGTATACGTAAAAAGTGTTGCCGATATGGCGGCAGTTGAAATAAAACGGCTGCAGAAGCGGTAAGTAACACCTCTTATATGCGTGTAAGTCAATCGTTACCTCCAAGCAATGCGACAAGCCATCCAAATCTGCATTTGTAAGTCATTTGTAGCATTTTGGAATCTTATGGTAGAAATACCATTCGATGCCGAACTTCTGTGAGCTCCTCCTCCCTCTTAACCGTAAGTCTTTCACCTGTTTTCCTTTCCCAGCCAAATAGCTTGATCATCCGGACATGTTTCACCACTACAAAAAGAGAACTATTAGAAACAAAAACAAAGGTATAAGCTAAAATAGAACTGTACACACTCTCTGTGACCATTTGAACGCGGGAATTGCGCTTGATGTAATATGAGTGAGACTCTGCGACTATATATTTAATACAGCATGGATTTTCCTCACCACTGAAAACACCTCCTTTTCAGCACCGTTCGCTTTCTTGACTATACGGGCAGAAATATTGAGTAGAATGCCCAAGACATACACTCCACTTGTTACGCTGTTAATTTTAGAGCCGTTAAGGTTGGCGCTAATGGATATCTAGAAACAGTTGCACCTCATTCCGAGAACTTGCCCAAGAAATACTACACTGAGCGTGATCACAATGGAAGCTTGTGGAACTGGTTACCATATCAGTGCGATACTCAAGTACGGTGGTTTTTATTACGCACGAAGCAAAAGAGAATGTGTTGACCTAACAATGCCATTAATCTGTATGTTTATCTTGTTGACCGGATCGTCTGTTTCACTAGTACTTTCGTTGTCGATAGACTGAGAACTCGAACTACCATCAGCAGAGGAGTCCTCAGGATTGGTAAGTGGTGCTTTGATGTCGGATGATGCTTTAGCGCAAGAGATGCGTAGAGAATGCTCGAGAACGAGCTGACGGAGAACACCCTCTAGAGATAAGCAAGTCCTCGAGACAAGTGCCCTGTACCAATGCATGGAAACGCTGGAGAGCACTTGACCCATAAAGAGGCAAACGATCCAAAACCATGGTCGAACAACTGCTTCTTCACCGTTTGTTTCCAGGTACCTATGAATGCAAGAATGAACACGCGAGTCGGGGCGGAGAATAACGAAGACATACTCCAAGACTCTGTAAATCACAGTAGGACACACGAACAGCGCAAATCCATGGATTGTACCAAGGGCAATAATCAACACAAGTTCCCATCCTGAAATAGCAATCATAAATGGAAGTTAGAACAAATTTGTTGAGCATGATTTACGATAAAGGTGGAGCAATCCGAATGCTATGTGGCCCTTCCTTGCCCTGCGGAATGGATCTAGGTACTACGCATATACATGTATTGTGTGAGCACTTAACATTCTCTTATATATATTTTAAACATCTCATACCTGCAATGCATGCTCAATGACTCTTTTATAACCGTAATCTGGCAATGGTAGCATCCCTTCATGGAGCTTATTCAAATTTGATGACTTGAAGATTTGATCTACGAAGGAAAATGTCAACAGGGAGAATGTGCTCGCGGCTTGTTCTGGGTTCGGGAGCTTCGCAATGTTCTGCTAATCATAAGCATGGTGTGAGTTTGCGTTTGTAACGGTCGCTTACGTTGTCTTTAGTTGGTACGAATCGCCTTGGAACGAAAAGGGGAACGAGAACAGCAACGAAATACAGGACGAAGATTTCTATCCAAATAACCCAACCATCGTAGATGTCAAGGGGCATCTGAGAATAAGTCGCCAAGGGCCATAGATCCCGGTAAGTGTACGTCGCCAAAGTCAAGAGTAAGAGGCAAATCGTATGTCGTGTTGCGACT
>JASFDH010001549.1:0-14322 GCA_036937195.1 Nidularia pulvinata
GGTTGTTCCCCGATAGGTTGAGGTACATGAGCTTCTTGTTAAAGTTCCTACACCCAATATCAGCCTCGCAACCAAAAGAAAGAAGAAAAAGCATTTACCAATTCCAGTCAAACTCCGAATTATTAATATTGTACTTCAACAAATTGCTCCCCACATCCAGCATCGTCAAGCTCTTCAGCTCCGATAGCTCCCTCGGCAGCGTATGCAGCTTGTTCCCATTCACGAACAGCGTCGTCAGGCACCCTAGCCTGGCCAGATCTTCCGTCGGTATGCTCGTAAGCTTGTTCCCACTTAAATACAGTTCCTGCAGCTTGGTGAGGTGGCGGAAGAAGGATAGTGGCAGCTCCTGGATCTCATTGAACGAGAGGATGAGGACGCGCAGCTCCTTGAGGATGCGCAGGGGGTGGATGACCTCGTCCGTCAGCCGGTTCTCGCCCAAGAGCAGCTTGCGCAGAGACAGCGCCAGCGGAGGCAACACCGACTCACTCCCAATCGACGCCGCAGACATTTTCCTCTCTCCCACCGCCCCCGCCCCCGGGGCCAACGGTGGATCATGCCACACTCCCAAAAAGTTCGACGTCACATTGATCTCCCTTAACCTCCCACACATCCACAGTGACCTCGGGAGCTCAGTGAGACTGTTATTGTGCGCATCCAGCGCTGTAAGGTTTTGCAGATTCCCTATCGTCCCCGGGAGGGCATCAAGTTTATTGTCCGAGCAGGAGAGGGTCTCGAGGCCGTGCAGGTCCCCGAGAGTGTCGGGGATGGAGCGGAAGGAGTTGTGGTCGAGCCGGAGGGTCTTGAGAGAGGCCAGTTGTTTTATGGCGAAGTCGTCGAGGGACGATAATTTTGCGTGGGAGAGGTCGAGCCAGGTCAGGGCGTACGCAGGCCGTCCAATGGGCCCAGGAAGAAGAGCGAGCTGCGTAATATCGTTATTCGACGTGTCGAGCTTCGTCAAACACGGGCCCAGCGCCAAATCCAGCAAATGTACCGCATTATGGTCCGCACTAATTTGCCTCACCCACGGCAGCGCACAAATGACACTCAGATCCGAAATCTGGTTCCGCCTACAATCCAGCACCTCCAAACTCGTCAACCTTGCGCACTCTAGCGGGAAGCGCGTGATCTGGTTCCCCACGACGACCAAGACCCGCAGGGACGCGAGGTTGCCGATCTCCTCGGGGAGTTCGGCGATGGCGTTGAAGGAGACGTCGAGTTCTGTGAGGGCCTCGAGCTTCGTCGCGGCGAGGGGGAAGACGCGGAACTTATTGTTGGAAATGTTGAGCTTTGTCAGGCTCCTTAGCCTTGGGAAATGCCACGGCAGACTCTCGATCCGGTTATTCTGCACCGACAGAATAAGCAAATCGGGTATGTGGTCCAAATACGCCTCGTCTAGATCCGCTATGCGGTTCGAGCTCAAATCCAGACGGTGCAGGGTAGTTGCATGCCTTATGCTCTGCGGCACCTTCTTCATCGCCATATTGGACAACTTAAGCTCGCGCAGCGACACGCAGGACTGGATAAAGTCGAGCGGGATCTCGAGCATGGGGTTGCGCGACAGTTTTAGGGCGATGATGGTGTTCGCGTGCTGGTGCAGGATGACAGGGATGGTGCGCAGGGAGCGGCCTGTGAGGTCGACAGTGAAGAAACTTTCGAGCTTGATGTCTTCATCCTGAATTAGTGAATTGATGACGGGTTGCGGATTCAGTAAAGGGAGGGGGGTTGGTGCATTGCGTAAAGGGAGATGTTTTGTAAAAAGATAGTCGAATAAGGTTAAGGGTTGTGCGAGTTGGATGTAAAGAAAGATTTTGTTCGTTAGGTGACAACGACTAATAAAATAAGACGGATACGCACTGTAGGTCCCAATAGCTGGCTCTTATACACAAACTTCAGCAGAAAGGACAGCCCCTCCCCACCGAGCAGCTCCAGCCCGTCCGCAGCGTCGTACCCCGCCTGCTCCAGCCGTCTTCTCACAATATCCGCCGGCTTTTCTGTTTGCGCCAGTACACGTTCTGCATGAAAATGAAAAAGTTCATTAGCACTTTGTCAACACAAAGTGAAGAACGAAATAAAGCAAAGAAATGAAGGATCGAGAGAGAATCCCAGAACAAGGAACGAAGGACAAGAGCTTTCACTCACCCCTCCCCCTCTCCTTCAAATACAACCGGTGCTGTATATGCCCCTCCCCAGGCGGTAGTAGCTTCTTATTCAGCGCCGGCGTCAAATTCGCGACCGTCACATTAAACGCGATGGACACGACGTGGTACGAGTTGTTCTCCCGATATATGCGCAGGATGTATGGCTTCGAGGGCCGCTGTTTGGGCTTGCGTCTACGGGCGGAGGAGGTGGAGGAGGTGGACGGGAGGCGGTCCCGCGTTTCTGAGGGGAGAAGGGGGGGCGGGATGGGCGGGAGAGAGGGGGGCATCAAATGCGGGGGTATGGAGCTGGGCCGTTCCTCCCCTTGGCTGGCTATACTAGAAGAGCGTGTCCCCCTCACCCGCATACCAAAAGAGGAAGGCCCTAGTACTCCCAACGCGCTCTCGTCCGAGCTGGACCCCTCCCCGCCCGCCTCGTCTAAAAGGTCGTTCCCGCCTAGGGGGACAACGTCCCAGCTCTGCGGCGGATGCCAGGAAGGGTCGTCTGGGTCGCGCCCGAGCAGGGCGTGGGGGGGCATGGGGGAAATGGGGGGGTAAGGGGCATGCGGGGGTATGTTGGGGGTGTATTGGGAGGAATTGGAGTTGTATGACGCGTTGGGGGGGATGGAGGTCGGGGACACTCTGCGGTCGCGCATCGTACGTCTTGGGGCGAGCGACGCCGACCCCGAGGAGGACGAAGAGGCCCCGGGGGAGAAGGGGTCGCGGAAGTCGATGCCGGCGCTGATGAGGGCCTGGTGGGCTGACGGCGGGGAGGGGGTGTAGGACTGGTAGGAGAACGAGTGCGACGTCGAGTGCGAATGGGAGTGCGAGTGGTCCGACAGGCTGTGGCTGTAGCTCGACTCGAAGCCGCTGTTCGTCCCCCCCGACACGGAGGCAGAAGCGATGCTCAGGTCGATGATGCCGTCCATCTTCTCCAGGTTCGTGTCGAGCGTGTAGCGGTGCGCCTGCTCGTCCTCCCTGGCCGAGAGCCGGGGCGGGGACGAGGCAGGCCCGCTCGAGGCGGAGCGCTTCTTCTTCCCGCCCCCGCCTGTGCGCTTGTCCTTCTGAATCTTGCCCCCCACGAGCGACACCAAGGACGGCTGCTGCGGAAGGAACGCCGGCGGGTCGGGGAGAGGAGGCGCCGGGGCCTTGAGAGACGGGTGCTCCGCGTCGGAAGAGTCCGACCTCAGATGTGCCTTGCTCGCACGTGTCTTGAGCTTGGCGAAGACATTCAGCGACGAGGAGGCGGAGGACTTGGACTTGCGCGTCTCCCCCGAGCCGACGGAGGTGATGGACGACGCGCTGTTGATGAGCGTGCGTGCGGAGTCGCCGTCGTCCACGGAACGCCGGGAGGAGGCGGGGACAGTGAGGGTGCTCGAGTTGTAGGCGGAAGAGGGGAGCGGGGGGTGCGAGTCGGAGGGCCGGCGCGGGCGGAGGAGGCTGGTGGTGCTGCTGCCCTGCCGCATCGTGACGAGCGACGAGAACGACGGCTTGTGCGCAAAGCCGAAGGTGCGGTTGGGGGACTTTGGCGGGGGAGTCGGCTGTCCAAGCTGTGAGTTTGTCCTCCTTAACACCTAGCGAACAGCGCACTCACCGGAATATCAAGCCACGGTGCAATCGCGCCAGCGTCGTCGCCCATGGCGCTCTCGGGGCTGAGCGTGCTCAGCTGCAGGGTGGCCGTCGAGCCGTCGCGGCGGGCCATCGTGGCGTCGAGGACGCTGTCGGAGACGATGTCGAGTGGGTGGATGGGAGGAGAGGTTGTTGCAGTGAGTCTGGCCAAGCTTGCGCTGGTCTGTCGTTCGCCGTCGACGTCTTCTCCCACGCTTGCTATGGCTGTCCGGCGTTCAAACACAGATCCGGCGCAACTCTTCCGCTGTGTCTCTTTCCTGTATCCCTTCCTGTACAGTACTACGACGGTGATAGTACAGCAATCGTACGATTCCCAATTATTACATGCCCCACTACTTCATCTTCGCTGTCGCCACTGACAACCTGCACTCCGAAGCTCTCTTGCAAAGACACTCTACCTACGCGCCTCGTGCCCGGTGCTCCCGAAAAAACATCCCTACCCCTCCTGCAACCACGGCCCGGTACATCCTTGGCACAGAACAGGACCCAGACCTCCCCATAGCTGCCGTTGTCAATGCAATACCCCCGTGAACACTTGTCTACCGATTCCACCATAACAACAGCAGCTAGCTACCCCCATCGTTCCCGCACAGTCTCGCACACGGCTCACCTCCCCGTCGTACATTAAATTGATCGGCTCACCGGGATCACTCTAGCGCAATCTTTAATATACACCGTAATGCACACCCCCTGCTCGGACGGCCGTGTAGACTATACATAGCTAAATAGATACCGCATGCGCGATAGCGTCGTGCTTATAATAATAATCCATAGAGCGACTCCCACACACTATATCTAAGAGCACACAGAAGCAAGCTACCATGTCTATCGAGATGGCGCTATGCATTTCTCTTCTTTTAGTGTGGGACCTGCAGAAGATGCATAAAAACCGAAAAGGTAGATCGATCACCCTGGAGGCTCAGAAAAGCGCACGGAGGAAGAGGCAATTTACCCAGGAACAGTCACCCCCACCGGCGGTCCCCCGCGACATACACCACCACACCACACCATAGCAGCATCAACACATACGCGATCAAATCACAATCAAAACCCAAACCATCCGGGGCATTGCGCTTTACTGATCCAGTATGCAAGTTATACTTAGAGCATCCTACAAGTAAGAAGTCTGCATCGTTTACTTACCCTAGTCCATCTTCTAATTAATGATTGCGATCTAATTGGATTGATAAAGTGATGGACAGATGGTTTTCCTCACGGAAGCAGGTCCGGACACCGGAAGACAAGATACCCGGTGCGTAGTGCAGCGAAGCGAGGTGAGGTGAAACGCTACAGGTGAGATGAGGGCAGAGCTGGATGTGAAGTTGGAGGTATGTCAAGATGATCCCTCAGTCGCTTAGAAAAACACAAGTAACAGCTGATTTTCCACAGCCCTCAGCCATCCTACATGCAAATTAAATTTACTTATGTAGGACGTTTCGATGTGATTCTGCAGTTGCGTAGAAAAATATCCATCGCGCTAGTGTCAGGAAACTAATGTTTTGCAATGACGCTCCTCAAGCATCCCGAAAATTTAAATTATATATACTCTCTACTACATAATACTTGAAACCAAAATTAAACGGGGACATACGGCCGACAAAAATATATCTGCCGCTCACTGAAAAATCCTTATCCCTGTCTTACCTCGGGTCTGACTATGACTATAATCTGTCACTAGCTGACGTAGAGCGGCGGGCAATCCTTGATATTCCTCGTGCATCGCCAGAATTAAATTTATCTATACCCTACTGCGAGATGCTAAATACTTGAAACGAAACAGAGCGGGGGCGCACGCCGGGCGGTGAAAATATAATAGCACACCCTGCAAAACCCTATCTCTGCTCTATAACTATGACTGTAATCTGACACTGGCTGAGGTGTTAGGGCGGGGGGGGGTTCTCAATATCTTCATCGGCCATCCCAAAAATTTATTTATACTCTACTGTCAGATACAAAATACTTGAAACGAGACAAAGTGGGGTGCACGGCCGACGAAATTACATAACCACTTCTTACAAACACCCTACGTATCCCTAGCAGTTCCTACTATATCTCTGGATTAGCTGACTGCAATCTGCCTCTGCCCTTGGGATAGAGCGGCCATAGATAAACAAACTGTAAACAGACATGTCATTGAGGCTCCATGAAATAAATCATGGGGTACACATGAATCAGGAGACAGAGATGAAAGTCAGTCAGACTCAGATAAACGTCAGCCAAGACTCAAGTCTATAAACATCAACCAGACACAAAGTCCAGGCTGGATAGCGGAGTTAATTTGAGCCCTGTAGGTGTCTGTGGGCGGATACATAGGTCAGTTCTGTCTACGAGTCAGACTGACCTGTGAGTTAATTTGAACCCAGTGGACAGCAGCATGTGCATGATGAGGGCTTCAGCTAGGCATTTTCTCAGTCAAGTAGACTGCGTCTGGCTTCCTTTTGTTGAAACTAGAAATACAGTTGAACGGTGTTGGTTGTCACATACCCCAGGGTGTCAAAATACCTTGTCCAGGTAAATTTAATAATGCATACACGCCGGTCGCCGATCCAGTATTAGTATCAGGAACGATTGAACAAGCTACTAGGATACTTGGCAGGAATTGTAAATATTCACAAGCAAGAAATTGACTACTCTACAACGCAACAGCACTCACCGACTGCGCCGTTGGCTGGTTCTCTTCCCATTCGTAATTAATTTGTCAAGGAAGAAACACCGCCGATGCGAGCAAGGCCGACTCGCGCTCGAAGCCCCTCGACAGTCGATCTATTCCAAAGAAAATCGTAGTTCAATTGAAAGTCGTCTTGAATCTACAGACTCCATCTTACCTTCCTAATAAGTTGCGTGCATTCATAGCAGTACTATATAACACCATCCAATACCGGTCAAACGAGCTATACATCTGATAAAAAACCTAAAAACAACTCACTTTCCTCCTTAAAACCCGACACGGCCCGGAGCCCGCCGATCGTACTGATGAAATAGGGCTAATAAAGTACTTATCCATCCATTCCCCACTCGCTCATTAGCAGACTCATTTATCTCAGGACAGGATAGATCGCATTTACACTGCATAAGTCATACACTTACCTGCTGATCTGGTGGAAGTCCACCCGGTAATTTGTCCATACGATGCATAATCGGAGACCCAGGAGGATTCAGGTGATCGCCGCCGCCGCCGCCACCGCAGGAGGTAACCTCAAGGTCTCTGGGTGAAGAGTGACGAGCCCAGGCGGAGGAATACGCATGATCGTCGATCGTTGCACTTGCTCAGAAATTCAGGCGTACTGTTATTCGGGTAGTGGATTATGAAGGCACAATCGCGATTGGATTCATTTACACCAGGCAAGACGAACATTTTGAATCGTGGACGATCATGACGATGGAGCGCGCGGGATAACATGATAGGGGGTTATCTTGTGATCGGTGGCGCTGCTCTTCGATCTGAACTGGACCTTCTACAGTAGGTGAACTTCCGAAATTCGAAGCAGGAACTTGGAAGATAGAAGATTCAAAAGAACAAGGCGACCACATTGCATTCGGAGTTTTTGACGAGTGAAATTTTCGATATTGGAAAGGAGGCTGTTTCTAACATCCACGGGGGTGAAGATAAGGAGGCACAGGGCGTGGCTCTGGATCGAGAGCCCTTTGTATGTGCTCGCCACGTGAGAGGGAGGTACGGCGCCGCGCGCATGTGTTCTAGGTATGTAAAGGGGCAGCACCGGGCCAGAAAGCTAAAGATAGATACTTAGATGCCGGTAAAAAGCATTTGAAGTTCAAGCATGCACGAAGCGTCCCAGCTGACGGGTATGGACAAAGATAAGGCAGCGTTGTTTAGGAATCGAACATTACTGAATGAGATGAAGCAACATAATGCGGAAATGCATTACACAAAGTTTCAGAAGGAGCATACTGCATTCCGTCACTAACTTAGTATCCAAAGACCCCATTCCAGGAGTGTAATTTGTGAAAGCGAACCAAAGAGGATGAATCGAAAAGATCTCAAAATCACCAGATGAAGGCTCCTCGGAGGTCGATAAATTGCGAGGTTGCCTTGGATAAATAACGAGAAAGTCATATTGCGCACCGCCATAGAAAACCCTGGTCAAAAGGTTGCCAACAGCATATATAATTCCCGAATGAGCACTCGGAAGCAGCCTGATTGACGACAGGAGATCCTAGATTGGTGATATTCGAGGGTATTAATATTTCGTTTGAATTGATTCATATTCGTAGTGTAAAGGGTTTAAGAGGACTGATGCATCCGCCAGGACAAAAACTTGGGCACCTCGGTAATTTATCCATAAGAGCAGATAGAGCAGATTCTTCAGCAGCACTCGCTTACGAAGAAACCGCTACAAATATCAAGGAGGTTCCTTTGTATCAGGTTGCAGCGCTCACCAGATGGAAATGCTGGCACATATGGACATCGAGCAAGGGCCACAGATAATAGCAGGAAGGAAACGAGCAGATATCAAAATGTTGGCACGCGGGTAGTAGGCAACAATTGTCGAGATGCGGTTCTGAGCTCCATTTGTCATGGACATTCCAAATGAAAAATAGGCAGAATACACGGAGAGTATGCCTCATTTGGCTAATACGTGCGAGAGGGTACACGGCGGAACGGAAACGATACCGATGACATGCATTCAAGTTAGACAGATGGATGTGGTATGTCAGACAAAACAAGAGACATCGGGACGCTCATACACCGTAGCAAGTTCCGATGGAGAGCAGCACGGAGACATACGGCGTCAGAGCCTTACACCATGATCTATAACGTAAAGGAGGAACTTCGCTAGTAGTTGGAGTTGTCTGCAGGTTTGAAGTCGATCTAGTTATCCAGTTGTGTGTCCACCACAGTGACGTACTTGAGCGCGAAGTCCCCGACAGACGACGTTGGAAGGTCATGAACGCGTTTCAGAAAGTAAAAAAAGTTGTTCAGAAAAAATTGGAAACTCCCAGGGAGCCCGTGAGGGAAATTTTCGTTGTTACAGTCCATCTCGAAAAAGTCGATGTTGTCCCAAGGCGATGCATACACTAAGAGCAGGATCCAGACCAGAATGCGTCCAATATGTCAATATACGTGTGTTCGTAGCCGTGAGCCCAGTCCACTACTGGTACCGTAGAGCTGAAATCCATCAACACCGCCATTTGCCGTTGTTGCAGATATTCATCATCCCGAATGCGCCGTGGTCCTTGATCTGATTTGAGGTGAGTCAAAAGGCTGCAGATACATGTTTGAAATCAAATCAATCACAATCACATACAGAGAGTCGTGATGAGAGATGGATGGTCGAGTTGGAGATGGTCCGTGCCAGATGCAATGCGAACGAGAATGCGTGTCATGGAATCCGCAGGTATGTATTTGGTTGTATTTACTAGTGAAGGCGCTGAGTCAGCTATAAACCTGAACCGCGCATCGCGAAAGGATGAGTGTCAACTTCGTTCGAGTCCACCGTAACGTGGGGCTGTATTTACCTGAAAGGAATGACGAAAATGTTATCCAGTATATCGAAAGTTACTATATAGCTGATTAAAAAAGCGATAGCACAATTTCTCGTTTGTTACTCCCTGGCATCTTATTTATTCTTGGGGCTCAACAGATGGAATCCGTTCTAAACTCAGGGATACTCCATAGCTTGTGGAGTGAGGCTGCCTTATACTATAGAGTAAGCTCCACGAACAAACACGATGCTATAGAGCGGTAGCGTCAAAAATGTGCTATCGTTTTTTAATCAGGTGTATAAACATTCGTCTTCAGCATCAGGGCACTGAATAATCGCACAAGATCTCCCTGTTTTGAGTGCCATCGATGGCTCCTGATTGTGATCTTTGGATTTCTTCTCGTCTGAGATCAAACAGTATACATTCGAAATAGCTGCTTATGAAAACCCTGCCTCTATTCCGAAGTTCATGCTAGTGGCTAGTCGAGTGAATATTTGGTGGACATCTCTTGAAAGATACTACCCTTCATTGCTCACTGATAAATGAATTCATTCAGGCTAGAACCGCTGTTATATACTATTATTCACTAACCTCAGGAATTAGAATAGATGGAGGAAAACTCCGAACCTCTCTAAATTCGGTCGATACGCTAGACATCTTCTCGTCGACGCAATAGCTGCAAATGACAAGACACTCCTTTTCACCCTGTCATCATGCTCAAATGCGTAAAATCTTGCCTTATGAACAGAGCTTATTCTTGATATGTTCCCTGTTGTCTAGGAATGCCTTTACGGCATTTTTCAATGGAACTTTGTTATATGATGCATTTCCTCGTGGCTTCGACCATCGATTTCCCGGCTTCATCCATCTGGATATCATTAATGAATGCACTATATGGGCAAATTGGAGGGGTCTTTCGCTTCTTCTCAACTTGACACATGTAGCATTTAATTTCCACTTTAATCTCGAGGTCATGGACTCACACTTGGATATTGTGCGGTTCTTCAGTTACTGGTCTTGTGCAGTACTTCCGAAACCTCCGAAGATACATTTCCCGCGGGACTTGAAGATGCGACTTAGTCCTCATATTTGCAATTGACTATTACGCTGAATGTGGAAAGGAGCAGGAAGGATATCCGATACTGGTCTCAGGCTGAAGATATTTCAAGAGAAAATAAAGTATATGAGTAAAAATGAATTTTCAGTTTGATAGCTTGCCTGACATCGAGAATGTTTGAGTTACTGGGCATGGAAAAGCGTCAACAAACAACAGCTTCGGCTGCATTAGCGTTTTCCTGCAGGTATTTATAACCAAGTTCAAGAATTCCAGCAGCGATGAAGAGATTTATTTATGAACAGGTCGTGCACGATATCCTCAATTCATAGAGGATGATATTCATTCAGGATCCAGGTTTTTCAGAGACCTCTCAAGGCACCATCGATGTGTAGAGTATAACTAACATAACACAATAATAAGGATGGAATATATTTTTATTTATTTATGAATTTACTCTGCTCAAGCATGGGCTTACGTCGCATTCACGCCCTCCAGCACAAGCACTTTCACTAGGTAGGCTGCGAAATCAAAAGATTTATCGCCTGCACGATACTCCATTTCTCCGAGAATCCGCAATGCGCGCTCAACGGTGGATGCTGAAATTGCTCGGTATACCTGAATAGAACTGCCTCTATCTCTTTGAATTATGTAGTTCGCATGCCAAATAGCCCATGAGAAGAAAAATAAATGTGTCAGGGGCAAAGAATGCGAACGTCGGAATGAGCCCGAAAACAGGCGAGGGGTGGGTGGCGGGGACAGAGTGAGGAACAGCCAGTGGATTGCGCAAAAAAGATAGGCTTCTCGCATACGTTCCCAATAAATATGTATGTGGATATGTTTTAGTCAGGAGGGATGTACTGTTGCCCTGATGCTCATGTTATTTGAACCTAGTATTCAGCAGTAGTCATAAGCAGAAACATCACCCAACGCATGACGAGGTAAAGCAGCTGCTGAATAAGCCCTACAATCCAGCATACGTGAGGGCGTTGGAAACGGGTGTGAATGCAGGCGTCATATCGGTGTATGAGGTTCTTAATGCGAGTGTTGGGGTCAATGTCGATGTTCGTGCCAGCGCCGCTGTGATGGAGGTAGCAAGTTTGGTCCGAATGGGCACTGTAGGGGGAGAGGAATTGATTTCAACATGAATATAGAGTGACGGAGAGAGAGTTGAGAGGGAGTCTGAGCTGGAGAGCAACAGGCATAGGTGGCCCTACGTCGTGGCGGGTCGTGACTTGCATCACGACGCGCGCGTTGTGTTGTCAATGTTTGGCAAAGCGGGCATCACTTTCACTTCGTAAGCCTGCCGAGGGGATGGTCCACCGGCAAAGCCAGGCACAGTTCATGACCATTAAATTCATGGAATTCTGTGTCCAGTGGATCCGACGTTTTGTTGAAATCGCAGAAATTCCAGAAAATAATTTCCCAAATGGACCGCAGCAGTGGATAAAATTTGACTAAGGTGGAAAAGATAACGCAACGACATCAGAGCCTAACATGTATGCATAGCAATACAATGCATATAACTATGGATTGTTTGCGATGCCTAAAATATCCTTTGAAGTTTGAATTCCTCAGCTCTGCGGTGTTCTCCACACTCGCAGCACTGACACAGAGCAAACACTGTGATTGACAAGGGGGGTGGTGCCAGGACTTAGCCAGAATCAAATCTTTATTTACTAAAATCATCAATTTGATTGAACTTGGCGCTTGCCGCCGCTTGGTAACTTCGATTCAACCAAGCTTCAAATTTCAACGTTCACCTTATAGTAACTGGTGGTTCAATGACATGGCTGCTTACTGCAGCTTGCAAGATTCCTGAAGTGTAAAACTCTTCTAAAGAGATACTTTTTTACTATTAAAGTATGTGTGATAAATTGCGCAATATCCGACTCGATCTAATCACTCGAGCTGTAGTACTCCAGAATCCGGTAGATCAGTAACACTTACTGACTTTCCGACTGGTTGTTCAACATATTTAACATATCCACTCCGGCGAATAATATCATCACTATCAAAAGAGACTCAAGACGGTATCTTTACAACTGCTTTTCTGGGACTTCCTCCCGACTCAATATTTTTCGATTTTGGCTCTCAGTCCAAACCAACAAGCCCCACAATGGCGCTTGATTTCTTTCCTTTGTTAGAAACCGAACGCGAAATATTTGAAATGGCCGCCATGGATAATCGTCAATACCTCCCCAATTTTATATTAGTAGCACAGAGTGTGTGAGTCCTTTATAGACTCAGACGACCTAGATCAACAAATATCGTTTCAGGTTGGAACCGTTGCTATACAGCATCTGGATTCCCTGGTATGGGAGGAACGATATTCTTGCTTTTCAAAGCTTAGATACCTCAAGCATTCCTAGCTTGAGTTATTTTGCAAAGCATGCCAGACGCCTTCTGATTCATTGGATACAACGATACAGGCTCTACGTGCGCATTGCATCAATACACGGAACCTTGCTTTGTGGTGGGATGTCATGCCTCTGCAAACCCTGCGACTCATGTGGGCTATGCCACTTAGACGACTACCTTGCAATTTTGGAGAATTGTTTCACCTGGCCTTAAACTCCCACTTCGACCTGACTAGCCGCATGGCTGGCCTCCTCCGCAAATATAACGTATCTCGAGGTTACTGATGGGTACACTGAGTGGCCAAACTTGCAGGCCCTTGAGCAGCTTCCCAAGCTGACGCATCTGGCCTTTAACTAGAAATCCGATGCCGAGAGCGTGCAGAGAGTGCTTCAGCACTGTAATATTTTGCAAGTATTGGCCATCTTCATCTACAATCCAGAGGAAAGTGAAATATTACTCAGCAAGGTGAAAGTTATCACTGATGACCGTGTTATTCTATTCTATATAGATGATTATCTCAAGTACTGGAAATAGGGAGCTCGGGGAAAGCCTGATTTTTAGACTCGTGCTGACGAGATTTACCTATTCAGAACACGTATGTGGATAGCTCATTGCTGTACCTGCTATGAAAATAATTGACGTCAAGTTTTAACAGGAGGAACCTTAGAGCGGGGATCTTTGGGGTAGATCACGCTTTGAAGAGTTCCAGCCAAAGACCAGCCCGAAGTTTCTCTCCCACATGTGACTACGCTCGTTCAGGAGCCCTATGGGGACCTGAAAGTCAAGGTGCGCGGCGGAGGAAGATGGCGGCGGCAGCGAGCATGGATACCATCTCCGTGGGGATAAATAATTCAGTATTCAGCATTACTAAATATTGGAAACGATAGCAGGGAAACCCCCTGAGGAATGCGTCCAGGGACGACGAGAAGAAGAAATAGTACAGCAGTACTAGGCCTTGAAAATACATCTCCTAAACAATCGCACCAGCGCCCCCGTCGAGGGCAAGGACTTTGAGATACCAGTGTTATAGTGCAATACCTGTGGTGGGCATGGTCCACATGGCTCAACTCACTTGACATATCGTGAATGCTTCGAGTCGGTCCCCGAAAACGCCCACACACACAAAGGCCCAGTGGAGGTCAGAGCTTGTATAAGGAGGATCTGGAAGCATTCAGCCAAATTTCCAAGCGATGAACGAACATAATGAAGGAGCACGCTCCCATTCTACTGATGCCAGCCAACTGTAGTACCGAGATTCGAGACAACAGCCAAGAAGAGGCTTCGAGAAAGAGGACATTCGAGTACTGATGTCGTTCTAGACGCTTTTCATGATCATATTTATGTCGTAGATCCAGACTGTATAAGTAATCTAGTAAGCATTGGCGTCGGTGGATATCGCCCAAAATATACCCAGCTGGTCCATGTCCCAGAGAGCTTATTTCAGTGCGTCAAATAGACTGAGGATTACATGACTGACCTGAGAAAATAGACTACTTACAGCGAAGTAATTTTGTCTTTGTGAAGGCCGTCGGCTCGCATTTCATTTTTGTGTTTCGCCATAGCTCCGGCTGCATAGTTCCAATTCCTCGATTTGTGGCTAGGAAAGATGTCGGGTTTTTCGATGCTTCAATGTCTAGATGACCCTTAGATGAACCATATGCTACTATACGTAACTGCATTCCCTGGGATAACCCGTGG
>JASFDH010001550.1:0-14314 GCA_036937195.1 Nidularia pulvinata
CACAGAATCGGGTGAGATGGGGGCTGGAGGTTTGGGTGTCGAAAGTTTACCTACGTATCTAATCCGTCTACGAAGATACTCAGCATCCTAAAGCTATTCCCCGTCGAGACAGAAGGCCGAGATGTGACTTCCTGACTCCGGGGAACGCGTCGGTAGCGGACAAGATGAACCAGACGGCTGAGAAGCTACGGGAAAGAGGCTTTCTGCCGAAGAAGGGGTATGCAGCCACTTTAACTATGGCTAATGTTAAACCTGCGTATGTCAGAAGAGAGCGTAAGAACGGATGCGACGAGAAAGCAGGTACGTCGATGGTGATTGGAGACAAACTCTTTCAAATTTCGTATGTTAGCCCCTATGTAAACGATACTTTCGATAGTGTTGTCCCTGGAAGAAGATTTGCAGCTCGAAATGTTACGATCAACTGTGGTAACTGGCGTAAGATAGATAGGAGAGGACGCGCGATATATATACGCACTATTTGGAGCCATATGTCTCTTTTAACTTATCCATCTCCTAACGGCGTGTATTGCGCTTGCATCGATCTTGAATACGTAACTTGCATATGCGAGATTCGAGTCGACAAGGGGCCTCGTCTCCAGTGCAGCAACGGAGAGCTGGTAGGCAAGTGTAGAACGAAGTTTGCAAACTTGTTTTGACTCCTCGGTCCGCCAAAGAAAAAGAAGCTGCAAGTAATCCTGTTTTCCTTGGGAAAGTGCTGTGCTGAAGCCTGCTATCCGTCGAAACTGCCTGGTGCGCCGTATCGATTCTAGCAAGATTCATATCTCTGCAGTGTAGTGAACGCCCAAGGTTCACAGGACTGCCAATGGAAAATATCGTTGGGAAAAGACATTGTAATGGGGGTTGATGATGCTAGAAGTTAGGAGGTTACTATCGCTGAGGACAGTAAGCTGCAACAAGATCGACGTTTGAGAGGCACCAGAGATGGGAACTTGAAGCTACTTGAAGCGCCCATGATCGTCATCGAGAGGGCAGGTGTATTCTGACGCTGACGTAATGAACCTTCAAATTAAGCAGAGCCAAATAACACGCTTTGCAACTGAACCCGACCCGTCTTGAATTCCGTTCGAACGTCCTAACTTTCCATATTCTTACTATTAGCAATGGCCGGTATGTTTTCCTTAAGGAAGCCTGAAATAGCCCCACTAATACCTTATAATCCTCTGTAGAAGATCCCCACGGCCTCGCGATCCCCTCGCCGCCCTTCGATAGCATTTCCGCCGTGCGATACTCACCCACAAACCCGGACCAGCTGCTCGTCTCCTCCTGGGATACCGTGAGCCCTTTCTTCTCTGATTATACGTCAATACGCATGTTAATAAATTGCCTTGATACACAGACAGTGCGCTTCTACGACGTGGGCGAGAAAGGCGGTAAGGAGAGCGAGGCCAAGGCCAAGTTCGACCACCGCGCCGCGGTGCTGGCGTGCGCGTTCTCTGATGCAAAGCATGCGTATAGCGGGGGGCTTGATACTACTGTCAGGGAGTGAGTTTTCGTTCAGTCTTGTGCTATGTCATAGGTAGAACTGATGCGTTGCGCGGTGGCAGACTCGACTTGTCAACGGAGAAGATCACAAGCCTGGGCAGCCACTCCGACAGCATATCCACCATGGCCTGGTCGCGCGAGTCTAGTCCGTCTCTCTCCTTCCTTCTCCTCTCCCCTCTTTCTACTAACCCCCTTCGCCCTCCCCCGCCAGACGCACTAATAACCGGCTCTTGGGACCGCACCCTCCGCTTCTGGGACCCGCGCTCGCCCAACACGCAGCAAGCCTCGCACGACACCCCAGAGCGCGTGTACGCCCTCGACCTCGTGAACCACACACTCGTTGTCGCCATGGCGAGCCGCCTGTTCAACATCTACGACACGCGCCGCATGGACCAGCCCGCACAGCAAAGGGAGAGCAGTCTGAAGTATATGACGCGGTCGTTGGCGTGTATGCCTGATGGTCAAGGTGAATTTTGGCTTTTTGGTTGTGTGTGCGATGCTGGAGCTGATGGTGGTGGTGGCCGATAGGGTATGCGACGGCGTCGGTGGAGGGTCGTATAGCAGTAGAGTACTTCGACCCCTCCCCAGCGGCGCAGGAGAAGAAGTATGCGTTCAAGTGCCACAGACAGACGATTGATGATGTGGACCATGTGTGGCCCGTTAATGCGCTGGCATTCCATCCGACGTGAGTGCCCTACTCCTCTTTTTTGGTTTGTTTCTAGTTCTCGATTTTAGTCTTTCCGGGGAGGGGAGGGGGCCGTGATACATAGCCTGCGTGTTTGATCTTGGACCTTTGCTTCAACTCCCAGTACTTTCTCTTTGATGCACACTTTCTCCGTCTTGCCATATGATATTACACCCGCCCCCCTACTCCCCGCCCACTCGTTACCTCCCTACCCCTCGTGCTCCCTCGCATCCCTACATTCCGAGCCGTCCCTTCCCTGCCCGCAGCCCCTCCGCCACTTTCATTGCTTCCCTGTACCTGCCTCCTCTTCCCCACTCTATTGACTGGTATTCGTATCCTTGCTTTTGCAGCCCTTACTTCCTTGCCCGCACTCCCTCCATTCTCTTCCTTGTTTCTTCTTTATATGTATTCCTTCTTTTTACTGCCACATCCATTGTTTCCCTCCTTAGTATCACTATTCAGACCCCCTTCCCTGTCTGTTCTCTGGCTGTCTCCCCTTGACCTACCATCCCGTCGTCCCTTTGTCTTCTTCTTCTATCTACCTCTCTCCCCTCTTTCACTTACGTTCGCTTTCCTTCCCGACCTTAAGAACCCTACACTCCTTTTCCTTACGTTTTATCCCTTTCATCTTTCGCTCGGGCGCTGAACCAAGCCTTTCTCATTCATCTGACCCCTTCCCTTCTTCGTATCTTATCATATGCCGATCTTATTCTCCTTTATCCACTCTCTTCTACCTACATTCATCCCTATTAAACTCTGTACTCCTGATTTTTCTTCCTGTCTTTGGTGCTTTCCTCGCTCTCACCCCCTCCTCCTGTACATCACCCTCTGTGCTCGCAAACTCCTGCCCTTCTTTCCCTGCTACTCCAGGCCCTTCGCTCCTCCTTTACTTCCTCCCTTCTTCCATCCACACCACTAACTCTTCCCCTCACTCTCCAGGTACAGCACCTTCGCCTCCGCCGGCTCTGATGGCACCGTATCCATCTGGGACCACAAGGTCAAAAAACGCCTGCGCCAGTACCCCAAGTACCCGAACCCGGTGTCAGCGCTCGCATTCAACTGCGACGGGACGAAGCTCGCGGTCGCCGCGAGCTACACGTGGGACGAGGGCGAGAAGGGGTTGCGGGCCGCTCAGGCGCCCGGGGTATGGGTGCGGAAGTTGGGAGATGAGGTTAAGGTATGCTTTTT
The DNA here is from genome assembly GCA_036937195.1 of Nidularia pulvinata. Taxonomy (NCBI): domain Eukaryota; kingdom Fungi; phylum Basidiomycota; class Agaricomycetes; order Agaricales; family Nidulariaceae; genus Nidularia; species Nidularia pulvinata. The sequence continues at coordinate 3,377 of JASFDH010001550.1, forward strand.
TCATATTTCTCTTAGTCGTTGTGGGACGCTGATGTGCGTTTTTTGTTTCAAAGCCAAAAGGATGGACTGGGAGCTAAATTGCCTACTGTACGACTCGTTCTTTTCTTTGCTATATTATTTTTCGATGTATCAGTACGTTTTCGGGCTTCCTTGGCAATACTGTTCTTTTTCTTTGGATTCATTAGACTGAGTGCTCTGAACATCGACAACGAAGGATCCATGTCCGCTGTCCGCTGCCCTGGACAAGTGCGGAATAGACGTGGGTCACCGCACGCTGGGGTTGGGAGGGCTCGGGCAGGGGAGGATTAATATTGATCTACACTAATTTTTGTGCTTGCAGCTTCTCTAATGTGGGCGAAAGCCAACTCTGTGCCTAGGCGTGGAGGGATGATGCTTAATCCGTACTGATCTTTGTGGATGTACATTGCAGATTCCCCGGGGCTGAGGAGCAGGAGACAAAGATTGGAGCTTGAAGCAATAGCGACCCTCATCGAACGTCCGCGACTGGTTATTGGTCAATATCCGAGCTCGTTTGAATTGAATCTTTCTGCGCACTTCAAGGAACGATGAGTGGGTTTTCACTTTCCCATGTTGGAAACATGCGACACTGACTATCAACCATCGCTCACATCCCAACCGAAGAAGGACTAGCGACAAGGGGAAAGGTGTATTTTTCTCATCATTCTGAACCGGAACCATGGGGGTGACGACCCTCACAGCCTAGATCCCAATACCAACGCATGAGCATACTTTATTCTGATTCACCCATCCAATACTAAACTTTGGAACGCTTGTGGCGCGTTGTTGGCCTACATCTGTCCGGACCTTGCTCGTAAACTATCTGTGGGCGTTGGCCGGTGGATAAGACAGTCGGACGAAGAAGTGCGCGAGATAACTTGCTTTTCTGGGATAGCTAAGGATTCGAATCGAAAGGCGTACCGCCTGGGGAAGAGGCAGGGCTTCAGTTTCACTCCTTGCATTCTCTATCATGACCTAGGAGGTGGAGGCTGGGTCTTCAAGGCTTGGTTGGGCATCTCGTTGTATTCTCTCTTTTTCCCGTCTCTTGATACTAAATCACGATCCTTACTGCTTTCTTCTTAACGCAGATCTGATTAATATTCACCGTGATCTAGCTCGATCTTAGAGCCTGATGCTATTTCTTAGCTGAAAACCCTGCTTAAAACTCATTGCCAGTCAGATTGCGGTTGATCGCGGCTTTGAACAGTATGCTGTACAGGATTCATGGAAGGGCGTCGCGTTTGATGCCCGACACTCAGCTCGGTACCGATAGACAGGATAAGGTTATAGCTTTGTTGCTCGTGATAAGTACGAAGGAACAACAAAGGTTGAATCGAAAACTTCTGTCTATCGCGGTCATGTGATCTAAGGGGATGTCGTGTTATGAGACGCATTAGAGACGTCTCACGCATGTGGTACGTCGGTGCTGTGGATGCCAGGCTTACAATTCAGGCGAGTAAAGTGGTTTTCCTTTTTAGTTCCACGCGTTGTCTGGACTGGCATCGCTTCTCATCACATCCCACATTCCGTTCCCCTCATCTTATAGGAGAGCACGATATTGAATATTGCCTCACACAGCATAACCCCGTAGCAGGCTTGATCGCAATTCAAATGGAATGACTATACTTACGCGATTCCAGGATGGGGTTCAACCATGAAAACAGCTGTCTTGCGCTTTCTGCTCTAGCATTTGCGGCTGGAGACTGCGGCGGTTGAGGATGACCGATGTCCGCGTGCGTGAATGGGCGGCTTTTTGTCCCACATGGTTTTCACATTACATTCTCTTTTCAGATCCTGTATCAGAGCAGGCATCTGATTATCGCCTTTAACGCACCGTGAAAATCAGCCATGATTGACCTGGTGCCCACTATATTCAGACTGGGCGTGTAGTGCCTGCTCAACCGAGCCCTGGCCGCATAGATCTTCTTAGTTTCTGGCCGCAACTTGAAGACACGCTGTGGATGAAGTTGTGTTTCATGCTGACGAGACTATACTTTGTATCCTCTTCCAGGGAACTTCTCGGCTCTTTCTTCATCCCTCAACGTGCCGAATAGTTGAATTACAGTTGAGGACAAGCAAAAACATCAATTTTCATATCTCCGCAACCAGATTTTTTACAGAAATTCTGACAACAGATTCGAAACCGGACAGGTGAAAAGATTTCGAAAACAATATTTTCGAGATTCTCCCACGCTTTTCCGTGAGCGCCAAAATTTTTGGCAAGATTTCTGCTTTTATAGGGTCAGTAAGTCCTCCAGAGCAAGGTTATGGAAGCCAAAAGTGGGTTGATGGACGGTCAAAATTTGATATCCATTTGTTCGGGCTCAGGACTGAGCTGATTTCGCCGTTTCCGAACTAAGTTTGGAGATTTAAAGTCCATCAGCAGCATGAATTCTCACGGGCGTACAGCCCGCCTATGATTTTTTTCGCCCAATATTTTGATGGAATCAGACGCAGGACTTTAAAAGGAGTCGATTGGCACTATTTCATGTTTCTAGGGTCAAATTTCGAGGAACGCCAAATTTTTGGGGTCAAAAATCCACTAAATCGCGATTTATAAGGCAACCAGTCGTTCAAATGACAAGCGGATGGTACCAAATTGTTCTTTCAATGATTCTGCTCTGTTTCTGATACTTTTGGAAGGCCGAAAAAATCAGGGTTCTTTCTTCCCAAAAGTTGATGTCTTTGCTTGTCCTCACCTGTAGCCGGACCCACTCATACCCCACGTGTTGATTTCGATCTAGCACTACCTCGTCCAGTGTGCAGCTGTGGTTGCAATTCTAGTGATCAACACACGTAACTCTCTAGACCCTTTCATTGGACAATGGTTGAAACTTTCCCGTTCTCAGGTTTGGGTTTCTGCCGCCGAGGCTCGTGCGCGCTTGCTAGCACCTCCTGCTTTACCAGTAGCTGCAGTGTCTAAGACTTTCTAGCCGCTTCCAACTCGCTCGTCTTGTCCCCTCTTATATTCTTTAGCCGCTAAGCTTCCTCCCAGAGTTGGAGGTTCATCCGCCGGCTCACGGAGGCTTATCCTCAGGCTTATGGGTGCCCATTGCCTTCCATTACCGCCTGAAAGTCTGGCGATCATGATCATTGATCTTCCTGAACGGCCCCACGTATTAACCTTCTCTCTTCACAGTTGTTCCGGGTATACTGTCTTTCCCCATCCCAGTGATGCCCCTGGTGCCTGCTGCGTGAAGGCACAGATATATCCTCTTATGCTAAGAGGTCATGCGTTCATACTTCTGTAACATCCCATGCTAACAGGTGGCTTAACGAGGAAATTCCGGTAGATAGCTAAAGATTCTTTTCGCTATCACTGCATGTAGTCAAGTTCTCATTCCGGCACAGATGATGAGTTTGGGGTTCCTGAGGCTCGCGTTACCTCTTCGGCCGCTGCTTAGTTACAACCCTCACAGTCCGCCTAAACAAGTATGTCCATACGCCGCGGCTACCATTAGTTTAGTCCAAGCCCCGCTGATCTTCTAATCATCTCAACAGTATGCAGGCCCGATTTTGCGCATTGCATTCCGATACCTTTTTTATTTCTAGCCATTACTCCTTCTCCCCGCGGCTTTTGGATAAGTAATCCTGGTGTACAGCTTCTCTTAATTTGAGTCTGCCCATGGCAAGTGTAGATCACGTGATACGAGGTTCATGACTGCAAGCTTGACGGTCTAGTTCCGGAAGATTTTGTCTCCTCTTCACTTGCGTCTCATTCATCTCGACAGTTGTTGGATCTTCTACCTTTGTAGTGCATTACGCTGTATCTTCGTATCCCTGCAACACTTTTCAACACTCTCCTGAAGCACAAGTGTAAGCATTTTCTCTCGCTCCGTTCACGTCAATGGATCTGATCTCTGACACTTGTGTAAAGTTCTATAAGATGTTGCAGAAGTGCATTATTGGTGCAAGCCAACGATGGAATTTGTGCGGAACTCCACCAAGGATGCCTCGCTTCCTTCTAAGGCTGTCATTCTTTCGCTCTTGAATATGAGATTGCAGACATAGTTACATAAAACACGTCTTCATGAGGTATCTATATTCTAGCGACATTACGCAGGAGCCTCGCTATCAGCACTGATCTCACGCCATATCTGCTGGTCAAATCCAAACGCTGGCATAGTCCTTTCTATCTGCGCATTTTCTAGTCCCGTCCACTCTGAAAGCAATGCTTCTCTATCTATCACGCTAAAATTAGTTTCTCCAGTAATAGCGCTCTGACGTGGGCTTTCTTCTCAGCATCTCTTGGATATTCACGACATTTCTTCAATCACTCCAGCTTTCTGTGATGTACCGGAATTTCTTACTATTCTTTGCGGGCTCACGTTCCTTCCATTGGAAGGCCAACACTCTTTTTGCCCTTCTTACCGGGAATAAGGTTCAAAATGATTTCCCATATGTATGTATATTTTTTGGTCCTATTTTTACAAGATGCTTACTTTCCTCGTTATCACTAACTTAAAAGTAAGGCAGAATCCGTCGTCTTTGCGTGGTGATGTCAGGAAAAATTTCTATTGTTCTATCAGGATCTGCGGAGGAACAACCCTAGTTTCCTATGTCATTTACTACACACCTATCGTCCACGACAGCGACTGGCATATGATGACAGGCTGCAAATCTTAACCAGTAAGCGCTTGTCGCTCATCGATGTGAATCGTGACGTGACGATCAAATGCCGTTAATTCAAGCCAAATCATCGAGATAAAATGAACCTCAGTAAGCTTATGCGAATTTCAGCGCACAAGTGCTTACTGCTCGAAAGTCCTTATTGTTGTCATTTTCTCGGTCCCTGTCCAAACTGCTGTCCAACTGAATCCTATAGGTATACTATGCCAAAGGCATCATTAGTAAAATATATGTACGGCCATCGGCCGGCCTGGAAGGCTACTGGCAGTCGTGAGCACGGTGCATGCGACCACAGCGTTTACGACCCGCCATGTCTGTGACCTTTGCCTTGTGGTGACCCTCTGCCTTCTATTTTACAGCAATATGATCAAAAACCTGGTCTTTTTTGGGATATCTGGGTTTCATAGCTTCCCAGAAAATCCAAGCCTATGTTGAATTGTGGATCCTTGTAAGTCCTGCCGTTGCATATGTCTATATAGAATGTTCATCTTCCACTAACGGAACTAGGAATCTCCCAGATGGCAAGTACAATACGTTTTTCATGCCTAATAATAAGATCCGATATGTTTCTGATTCCTCAGGAGATGCGCATACCCCCCCGCATCTCGTGGTACTATGATTTGCCCTAATCGCCGTTCAGATTTTGACCATCTCATTTTTTTAGCATCATGCCCAGTTCGCTTTTCCGTGTTGAAACGGAGAATTTACACTAATCGAGTTTTCTGGCACGATGCAAGTGGCCCATAACACGGATGGCAGCCTCTTACTGTCAACAAAGACGTTGAAATACCGAAACCATTGCCACAACTACGCTTATATTGGAGCATTGTTATTCGTCTCGGATATATCTGAGAATTTGGCTCTGTAAAGCACTCGATGATGCGAAATATGAGCGCACACGAACCAATTCATTATGGCTATCTGATCTTAGGGGATGTGGAATATATCACATTACGATAATCTTTCTCAGACATAGGCTAGATGGATGCCAGAATATATTTCTCTATTGCCCTTTGGCTTTTACTGACAACCTGAGTAACGCTGAAGTTCATTGTTGGCGTGTGGAGACCTGATCAGGACCTCTCATGATAATCCTCATGATCAATCGGGCATCACAAATTCATTACAAGAGGTAAATTGACAAAGCATGCACCCATACCAGTCAGGATCTGAGCAGAACCATGTGGTGGCAATCCGCTATCTGAACGCATGCTCCTGCAATATTAATTCAAACTATGAGAATTTCTTGAGTCTCAAAATACTTTGGCACGTGCCGCAAACTCAGCATTTACTAATCTGAGCAGTAGGCTTGTCACAAGCCTTTATTAATTTATTTTCTTGTCTCTGTTAAAAAATAATATGAACAAAATTGAACAAGTCTCGCTGTCAGTACTGTAGTTACCCATTGGGTTTGATGGGGCAATCAAAATCTATGTATGCATTACTCTGGGGTCCGGACTAACAGCTACATTTCCACATGGAGTTATTGACTGGGGTTGAGTGGATCAGCTTTAAGCAGGCTGAGTGGATCTGTAGCCAGATTCCTGTCCCAGGCGATTGTGATACACATGCTGCTCGAACCTCTAGACAGGCACCTGATCCCGGAGCAGTCGCTATTTCAAACTTAACACCTGGCATCACTGATCAGTACTTCAGTGCTTATATTTCCCAAAGTTCAGCAGCCATGGGATTCTCCATCTTGAACACCCCTACTCCAAGATGCTCGTCAAAAGCCTTGTCGCATTTTTCTCATCCATTGTCATCGCCGCCGGTGCATTACCAGTCGTAAGCAATATATATATATTCGATATGTAAATTAAATATCTAACTCATCCATGCAGAGCAATGTAGAGACTTTGGGTTATCGAAACGTCGCCATTTCCCGTGAGGCAGAGGTGAGTTTCATCATCTACTTTTGCTACGCTTTGTTATTGACTGGTACATTGCAATTTAGGCCATATTGCCTTGGGATACTGAGACCCCAGGTTGGAAGAGAGATACCGAATCTCCCGGCTGGAAGAGAGGTAGCAATGGATCCCCCGGTTGGAAGAGAGGTAGCAATGGATCCCCTGGCTGGAAGCGAGGCACCGATAGCATCACCTCCCCCGGCTGGAAAAGAGACACGGACGTTACTGATTCTCCTCCCTGGAGGCGCGATACCGAGATCTCCGATACAGCTTCTTGGAAGCGTAGTGATGAAGCCACAGATACTCCTCCCTGGAGGAGAGACGCAGATCATGCTCAGTCACCTCCATGGAAGCGTGGCACAGAAGCAAAGGCTTCGCCTCCTTGGTAGAACTTGACTGCCATATCCACATACATGGGTATACAAAAGGTAGACGGATCTCGAATTTGAAAGCATTGATTGTTGGAAAGTTTTCTTGTTCCATGTGATCGGTACATTTTAGGCTTCCGGCACAAGAGATTTGTTTTTACCTTCGATACTGAGATTATTTTCGTACATGACTTCACTCGCGTTGAAGACTTCTATTTCGCGTCTATTTTTAGGATATAATATATATTTTAAATCACAGAACGCCTGCCTACTCAGGATAGATGAATTCAAACTGCATTTTAACTATATGAGAACGACATGGGGTTAGTCGAGAGTACTATGAGAGTCGAGACCTGGCCGTATTATTGAGCGCGTTTAATAGCAAAGGTAGCCACCACTATAGCTGATCATCATTTTGGTGGCTAAGTATTCCAGAAAGTACGCGAAGCTTGTACCAGATGTATTGAAGCCATCATGCAGGCCGGCGATGCACAAGGAAATGCATATTACATCTGCAAGCCATAATTTCTGTAGAGACACGGTCAGCGTAAGATAGCACGAAGTTGATGAAGAGCCTGCGAAGAACCCGCTGATGATCATTAAATTCGAGAGGGTCGTGGTGTTAGGCGCTTCCTTCGCAGGTATTTCAAGTCGAGTGTACGTGCAAGAAAAGTTCATTTGACAGAAAAGCACAAAACGTTAATATCGAAGGATTTTGCGGGCGATGTGAGCCTCAAGAGATTTGCAGATGGCTCTGGATGACCCCATGAGAAGTAAATCACATAATGAAGAAGCGGTTTCGGCCAGCACTATACCAGAAACGCATGATATGCACCACGTATGCCACTGCCATCCCGCACCAGAAGTGGGAGCGGCACTTCAGAAACTCACACCAGTTCAAGTAACCTAAAGCCCATTTAAGTCCCGCACAACTATCTGCAGCGAAACTAGCAACACATAGAGCACACAAATTTTCCGGGAAATAATAATGGTCCAACCTTTCTGAAAAATGCGAGAATGGCATCTGTCAGATACGTGGAGACCATCTCGTTACGGTAGCAATCTTGACTGGAATAGTCACGTTGATGTGCTCTGTCAGCGTCAGATGCGCGCCACTCATGCGTCGGAAATAAATCTGTCTATCGCGGCATACTTTCTACTAAGGAACAAGGCAGAAGGAAAGACTGGCGCCCCGAAGCGTGGTAACCTTGAGTATGAAAAGGATACGAGGCGACATGCTCTCAAGGTTGCCGGAACTAAAGATCGTTCCAATTTCTTTCCGTAGAAAATAGAATCTAGATCACAGTGGCGGCAGTCTTCATCGCAGCTGGTGAAAATACAGTGCTATTGGCCGATCTCTTCCCGTTATGGGCAAGACCTAGTCTTTTCAGGTCGAGTAACGCGTTATGTTTACGCCGTCCATTGAAATGTAATTCATGTTCAGGTATAAAGAACTCCAACATGCTCGACTGTACTGATATTTAAGGGCGACAGTGCACACATTGGCCAGACCTGAAAGGGGTATTTAGCATTGTGAGTGTACCAAACTGAATAATGATGACCGCCTGGGAAGTTGCAAGTAGGATGGAGTAAGTAAAACATATCGCCGCTCTTGTCCCATAGAGAGGCAGATATAGCCAAAGCTTCCACGCTGTAGCATCGTCTCAACAGGTCAGCAGGGAACAGATTGTAGGACCAGTGGAGGTCCCAGAGAAAAACTGCTCATGCAATAGGATATCGCTCTCGAAGACGGGTATAAGGACGAGGTACGAGTATGGCAATAGCCACCGAAGATCATACCAGGCGCAATAAACAGCACGAATAAGGGGGATTTTTCATAAATAAAAGCAAGAGGCCGTTTCCAATTGTCCGGACTTGAGAGAATGGAAGATAGACCATATGGCAATATTTACAAGGTGCAAAAGCGGACGAAATGCCTTCACCACCTGAGAGAGCCAGAACGACTGATGCACACACGGCGATATGTGAGTGCGTCGAGAGAAAAGAGACGCATAATTGATGTCAACGGAGTCGGACTCTCCAAAATGTTGACAGACGCCTGAGAAGCGCGATGGGGCAAGGCGAGCAAGCGCACCTTGCCTTTCCACTGGATCAGATCATGGGTCAAGTTCCTGGCATCTTTGAAGATAATCTCGGGACATACTTGCTCCAACACATTTAACTCCTCGTACCTATAATTTTAGATTGGGATGGTATAATAAAAGTTGAAGTAATTCAATTTCTCTCCTTCCAGCAGGCGACCAAGAAGACGCCAGAAATGGTCCAGTCTATTCGAGTATGTCAGTGTCAGGGCCGGTACCTATATATCAGACAGTCCTTTGAACATGGCCTCGCAAAAGCCCGGATATGAGAGTGGGACCCATTGACAGGATCTGTTCGAAGCTTGATGGCCGATCGATTGCCCCGCTCCGCTCGTGAGCGGGAAAGGTGAGCAGAAGCTAATTATCGGAATGAACACGGCACACCCACCTGGCCACAGGGAAATTGCTGGAAAACGGAGATAAGAAGGACAGAGGGACGCCACTTCCGTGTATGACGACTGTCGGAGCGGATGACCTGCAGTAAATATGATAGAGGCTTTGCCCGGGATGTTTATTTGCATCAGCGGAACACTTATCTTCCTGGGGATATCCGCATCCTAAAGCCTCTTGGTAAAGGCGGCGTCAGTAGCTCCCATCCCGAAAGCCTGGTAGACATTTACGCCAATCGACAATATGAACCCTGAAATCCATGACCCACTGCATGCTGAGTCCATGCCCAGATGGGCCCCTGCGAGTGCATGGCGGTGGTGTAAACTGGAGATTGCATCGAACGAGATAGAAAGTATATTTCAACAAGAGAGAGGTAACTAGTACGTCTTGAATAAAGATCAATACTACTTCATACACAGTTCGACGTTCATACACGTACTGGTGTGAATAGTGCCTACGGATGTTTCAGTCTTCCCTACACCCCGTAACTCACAGGGGCATCTGTAGTAGCATTCGATAGAAATCAGCTACCAGATACAGACTCCCTGCCAGGACGACGAGGGTTTGCTCCTCGCCTTCCTTATTCCTACGTGCGACCCACTCCAGGGCGTCGGCTAACCCCCCTCCCCCGTCTCCGACCCAGACTTCTGCCTCTGGCATGAGGTCCTTGACTACAGCTGCGATATTTGACGGCGGAGTTGCCTTGACCCACGGCATCCCCGCGGGCGGCGTAAACCCAACAACTGCGACGAGTACGTTGATATCAAAAGTTGAAGATGGATGGATGACCGGGGGGAGCAGGGGAGACAGGGTTTGAGAAGGCGTTTTAGGTGGAGAATGGGAAAGACTAAGCACGTAGGCTAGGTTGATCTTTCGCGGGGAGCTGTCATGTTTGAGAAGAGAAAGTACGTGAGTGACGTACACGCCGAGCATGCTGGCCGATGCGGCGTTGTGAGCCCCGTCCACTAGCACTACGAGGGGATGGGACAAAGATCGAAGGGAGATAGTATGGAAAGATAGTCGACCAGGCCAGCGTACGGCTTTGATACCGCGAGCTACAGTAGAAGGTGTTATCCGCTTTATGAAGTCGAGATTCGTATGTGAAGGGTGGGTAAGAATGGCAGAGATGACAGCAAGCGCCGTGCCCAGGTTATCCAGTTGATGGGCACCATGGAGGGGAAGCATGGCCTCAACGGCATCGGGAAAACAGGGGAGAGATGCACGGATAGGCTGCGGGGGAGGAACTTGGAACTTGGAGGGTAATAACGAGAATTCCGGTTGCCGTGGTCCATCAATGTGGTCGTCCCAGTTCCGTTCTTCGATCGGTACCACTCCGAGCACCTCTCCTCCAACTTTCTGCACAGCATCTCTAACAATCACTTCAACGTCGGTGTATCTCTGTGGGCCTAGCACAAATGGTCTCCCCTTCCGAGCGATCCCCGCCTTTTCCCGGGCGATCGCAGCTACGGTGTCCCCCAAGAACGCCTGATGATCCAGATCAACGGCGGTAAGCGCAGATACGAG
>JASFDH010001551.1:0-14312 GCA_036937195.1 Nidularia pulvinata
CTGTGCGTCCTGCAAGTGCAAGCCGCACCCGCGGGGAGTAAATGTCAGACCATTTCCCCATCCTCAATAATAATATTCTAGACCTCTTACCGACTATATTACACTGACAGCTAGGAGATGCACAGGAGCAGTAGCTATCGAGACTAAGCTCATGGGCGCATTGAATTTCACCACGTTTGCCTGCCCCGGTTCTTCTGCACTGCAATCAAGGAACCTAGACGCTAGAGATGGGTTGTACGCCTCTCTCGATGCCCGCAGCGACACAGATGAACTAGAAGGTCGTGGATTCAACTCATGTGTCAACCCGCCGCCTACATGCCAGACTGGGCAACTGTGTGAGAATACTTTTTATTCAATTCCTATTATTCTCGGGTTTAACTAGCTTCTCAAACCCATTGTAGGCAACGACGATATTTGCAATGGACAGGCTCGTTCCAGTGCACCTCTCCAGTCCGATTGTAACGCTATTACCACTGCCTTGCAAAGCACTACCCTCACTTGTACGTGGGTTTTATACTACACAAGTATGCCAATGGATGTTTGATCTTCCTAACTGTGCATAGCGTTCACCGTTGCCTCGGGGACTTTCGTCAGCGTGACGTTCCAATCGTGCGAATTTGCCTGGGGTAATCTCAATAGCATTACTGAGGAATTCACATTTTTCCAATGGGTGTGTATCAAATCTTTTCGAACACCTATACGCATTAGCTTATACTTTTAACTGTCTAGGGGAACCTTGGATCGGTAGTTTATAATAACTGCATCACAGTCGACGGATTCGGTGGGGGAGCATGTGTTCCATTCAGCGACACCTACTTCGTCGAGTGAGTTTCAGAATTACTGGATAGCATCGTTATACATCTTTGCTAAAAAAAAAATTTTCTCAGGACTGTTCCAGTCGGAGGGGTATTCTAATTAACGCTCGAGCCGCTGTTAATTGAAAGTGTTCCTTCAGAAATATTTTTCATTCAAATCTTGTTTGCGGTTACAGACTTCAACCAGTTCTGTTACGAGATCGTGGGAATCAATTGGCACACTAGTTCTTTTGTACAATTTGTGGATTGGCATGTTGTTCGATAAATTTCCCAAATATTCCTGTCGCGGCTGGCAGGAACTTGTGAGTATCAAGACCAGAGGTGTTGTCAAAATAAGCAATTGGTGCATGGCCATTTTATGACTAAGAATGCATATGTACTGGTAAACTACTCTGATCAACATGTTGAATCCATTGAAATAATCACAAAGAGTCTTCTGGCAGCCGGCCTGTCGAGAGATGGCACTAGCGCCAGAAGTCCAAGCACGAACATCCGTAGTCAAACCCTACACAATCATTGTCTATAAATTCTGTACATAGGGTAAGTATATACATTATATAAAACCAAAGATCCGTTTCATGGATTTTAAAATAAGAATTATCCAGCAAATAACACAAATTGTCCGGCCGTTGTTGTTTGATGCATCAGGCAGGGATTATTGCCCAATCACTCCCTTCTACTGGGTGAGACACCTTATGTCTGGAAAAGACTCGTCAGATTTCCACCTTTTCACGACTTCGTAGGGACACTTACTTGGCAACAAGATGGTTTTTGACGCCCTGTTGGTCGAACTTTCGGCTACTAGCCGCTCCTATCTGGGGGCATTGTTTGCATTGCACGTTCTTATCGGGCCTGAACTGGTCTTTTGGGACGTTCGGAGGCGGCTGGATGTGTAATATGCCCGGTATGTAGCGGGACCTGCGTTTGGAGGGATAGACGCATAGATCATCAGGGAACCGAGGGTCCGTGATAGCATGGCTGGAAGAACGAAAGCGCCACACTTAGTATACCCCATAGTTACGTATAACGAAACAACCTCTACCTCGACTTCAGGTGTTCTTTTACTGCCGACATCTTCTGCCAATTGTGTAGGTGCTCAGCACAGTGGTTGCATGTCCAGCACTGATCGTCAACTGGCACATGCCCCTGTTCTTGTTTGATCTTGAGTGTATCTTCGGGCGATAAGATATTCCACCTCAGCGTCTGATGTTCAACGCACATGTAGTGCGAGACCTTAATGAGCATATATCAGCTGGAAGCTAAAAGCCTGACAGCATATAACACTACTTACTGCTGTCCTCCAGGAGTACACAACCCGTCCATATGTGCCATCAGCCTGTTTTCGCGGCGCACACAGGGCACATACGACACGCACATCCATCTTATCCATCTCTGCGTGCGTGGCCACAGACGGGTTTAGTCCAACCAGGGAAATAAGGGACGCTGCAGCGTCACCACCCTTCTTCGAATACTTTATAACAGTCTTCGTGTGCTGCTGACGGGAATACTGCTCATTGATGTAGTGATAGATCACCCCAGAGGCGCAGTGGTGCGCACCTGCGCCCTCCCATCCGAACAGCGCGCCGATTGAGCTGGACGGGAGCTGCCATGGGGAAACGGCTGTGCACCCGCGATACCCACACGCGAAGACAGAGATCGCTAGGTTTAGAGGATCGGAAGGGACAGCGGGCCCTTGCCCAGCTTTAGTGCACTGCGGGAGCTGATCGAGAAGCTCATTTCGTTTGTTCTCGATCCACGACGTGACAACACCAGGAAGAGCGACGACGGCCTCGTTCAATGTCGCCTCGGCGGTCTCTTCATCCCCAAGGGAGTTAATGAAGTGGTCGAAGGTATCAATGTCGCACAGGTCCGAAGTGGCCGGGAGATAGGGCCATTCTGACGGCTTGACGGTCTTCATGTAATCCTTGTACACCTCGTCGACGCGTCTTTGTCGACTGCGCACGAGCGCTTCCCGCTCTTGAGCTATATGGCGGGTTTGAGCAGAGATGACATCCGGTTCTAGAACTTTGCGTATGCTCGCCCAGTCTGCAGATATTATGTGAAGATACAGGCATGAAAGAAAGATTGGCGTACTTCTGTTGGTCACAGGAGTCTCCTTATCAAGTGACGAGTAGATGTAACGCAAGTTGGTCACCTCGTCAACATCGCGCCCCGTATATCCTAACGCGATGAATCGCGCCCGGATCCTACACAGCCAAGGAGGTTAGTAAGTGATACAGATTGGAATAAGCGAACAGCATACTCGTCTTTGCGCTTCTGCTTCTTTGCCCCGATCTCTTCTTCCCGTTGAGCAGTAGCTTGGCGCTTCCACAAATCACATATAGCCGCGTGCTGATGCACACGGTAAACCATCTTGAAACAAGCAAAAGAATACATATAATCTTACCTGAACGGCGGTTTCGACAAATTTTATCCTAGCCAGCTTGAAGTCGTCCAACCGCTTCTGTGCACCAGGGCGGCGCATGTGCACTTCCTTTGTGTACGTTGCAAGGGTCAAGATCATATCCTCGATGTCGGACTCCCAGTAGAACTTGCTGTTCGTCTTGTGGCCATGGGACCAGCTGCCGACTGCAGGAACGAAGAGGTGTGAGATTGACATCATAAACTCCAGCAGGTACTAGAAACGCTTATTTACCATTGGTGTGGAGGATGAGCTCGAGGATGGATTTTTCGTGATCGGGAAACTTGTCTTTAAACTTTGATGCAGCTACCAGACTAGCATAATGGTCAAACAACGAAGTTGCAACTGAACGATTACACGCACTTCATCTTTTTGCAATATATGCAAACTCTGCGGCGCAACGCGAAATCGATCTTCATTACTCCCTTCGTCCCGCATCCCTGTTAACAAAGGCAGGAAAATAGATTCAGATTCACGAGCATCCTATGAGCAGGAGGCAAACCAACGCACCTGGCACGTTGTGCCGTCAAATAATAAGCTCGCCCACCTGGGCTCTGAAAAGTCCTCGGGACAATCGGGGCCACCAGCATACTGACGCGCGGAACGCCAGACAGTGAGGGCACCCTTTGTCATGAGGGTCGCACGGAGGGATTTGCTCGTGCGGGAAAGGTTGATGAGGTCTTTCGGGGTAAGGGTGCCGAATATCTGAAGGAGAAAGAGGTGAAAAACGGGACTCGTATGAGACAAAGGGGGAGGGCAAGTGAATCATGTGTGGAATGTACTTCGAATAGGACGTCAAGCGGCATCTCAAGTAGTTCGCTAAGCGACTTCTTTCCTTTGCCTTTGCCCTTCTTAGCGGGGGCTTTCTTCGCGGGGACTTTCTTCGTGAGGGTCGCCTTCGCTGCATTAGAGACCCTCGCCCGTTTCGCTGGGGGTGCTTTTCGTCCCCGTTTACCTGAGTGCCCAGCTCGCCGTCAATTTTAAGTGACGATGATAAAGAAAGAGAGCCAACTTACGCGCTTTGCCATAGTCACTGTGTTCCTTCTCAGAGTCTTCGTTCTCGGAATCTGAGAACTGATCCTCATCGTCTTCACCGTCGTCTATATCCACATCCTCTCCAGCGCTCAGCGTCTTCGCTGACGTCAATTCAATTGCTGTAGAGACAGACGCTGGCCCCAAGAGACTGACGCAGCGTTGCTACCATGCTTCAAACTGATGATTTCGAATTCTCTTTGCCGAGTAGAGGCTCAAGTGTGCAGATGCATGCCTGAAAGGAAGAGATTGGGTAGTGTTCAGTACGTATTCTCGACGTAAACGCCGCGTACCCGAGAGAAGACTAAACTGAAAGGAAACTTTGAAACACGCGTTGAAGCGCCGCTGGTGTGTTGAATATATTTTTGACGCGTCCCTAGAGGTGGCGGGCCGCCACGGACTCGGGCCCTAAGCACATTGCCCCGTCTCGGCATACGCCGTCGTCCCTGAATAGTCCTGATTTGAGTCAGATCCGCTCTTTCTAGGCTCTTTCTAGGCTCTTTCTACTCTGGAACGTCAGCTCCTCGTCGAACAGCTTGTTCTTTTGATGTTTCTCTGAAGAAGCAAAATTATCCAAGTGAACAGCAAGCAAATTCTACCGAATGCCACGAGTCTCTACCATCCAAGATTCTAAGGTAAAATCACATCCTTTAAGCTTGTAAAAGATAGAATGTGTTATGTTAATAACCATCCTCACGCATCTTAGACACTGTAAGCAATTCTGAGGACTGGGGAAAGCTCATAGTGGACCATTTCGGCACCGTTCAAACTTCCAGTCCCCAAACTATGTCGAGTGCAATCGCTTGCGAGAAGAATAGCAGTGGAGTGGTTCAGTCTTCTCGTATGTCAAGTACCACTAAGCAGAACCTTACTGGTACTTCTCTAGGTGTTGTACTGTTCATCCTTGGCTATCTTGATCCCTGCGACATAATATCTTTCCGAAATATCTGTCCTTGTGCATCATGCTATTACCGCCCTCATCAAGTTACATTCTACGCTCGTAGTCCTGCAAACCCTTCTGCAGTCTAACCCAGTTGTATCGTGTCTGGGAATCGGCTCTCCACCGCGTCTGCGTCGCGCACAATATCATAGCGTCTACCTATCAAACATCCCTCAAGAAGATATCCCAAACCGCCCTCGAACATCTATCGCTCTCCTCGCACCGCTTCGCCTTCCAACTCCACCAGACAAACGAGCCTCCAATTAGACCCTACATGATGTGCCATCTGTATCTGCACTTCCGTTTCCCCCGGCGGAGAGACTACAAGCAGTTCTTCTCGTACCGGGGGTCGTTACATGATGACCTGCAGCACGCGCTTCGAGTTACACCTTCGGGATCTAGGCTTAACCGCCGAAGTGCTACTCAGTCCGTACCCGCTCGCGTCTCTGTGCGAGCGCGTGCACGTGCGGTTGATAGCTTCGATGCGCCGTGGGCAAGGGATTGTCTTGGCGGGATATGCAGAACCGTTCTGGGGGGAAGAAAGATGATGATATGAGGTGTATGAGGTGCAACTAGTTGCAGAGAAGCCGGTGTTTGCGCGTATGGGAAGGCTGATGATGCCTATGGCTGAAAGCGTTTTTGAGATTGGGGCGTGTAATGAGGAGGTGCTAGTGTTGAAAGGGACGAGTATGATGTGGAATTTTAGGGAAGACAGGGCAGTCAGTTAGATCACGGTTGGATGGTTGACGAATGAAGATATCAGAAGGGTAATTTGAAGCTAATGTCAGTTTCGCAGTCTTTATCTTGGTGCTGACGAGCATTCCTGATTTACAGGTAACATCGACTCCAGCGGGTCAAGTGATCGTATTCCACGCGTCGGAGGTGCTTGTATACGATATTCCACCCTTTTAGTGCCGAATGATACGAGAATCCGAGGTCCCCATCCGAACCGTGGCGAACCTACTGCTGTCGGGCTACCGTCTCCCCATCGAAGTGTTCGATCTTGACATCGAGTGCAGTTCGACGTCTACAGTCGCCAAGGACATCGTCTTCTCGGGACTGTATATGTATCACAGTACACTTTGGCTCGAGCTATAGACGATCCCTCGGACGCAGGACGAGGCACTAGGCTATCAGCGCGTGCCCTTAATGGCTGGAGTTAGTGGCATGACGGACGGCGCCGTTGCGTTCAATGTGTGCTTAGCGTCGGGTAGGTTGTGCGCCGAATCTCCACGGGATGTGTATGTTTTCGACTATCTTGTTCCGCTTCGGAGGTGATAAGTCTGTTCTTTTGTTTTTGGTTCGTTGGGCGAGTGCTGATAGCTTTCTCAAGAATTCCTCACCGTTCAGGTGTGGTTGCTGGCTTACTTTGTCTTGCTGGACTCGCTTCATTTGCTATTATCTCCCTCATGCGAAGGTAAGTAGGGTAAGTATATAGCCCGTCTCTGTTCCATTTCGCACTGTTTTAGTTATGGTCGCTCTTCCTCGGATACGAGCTTTCTAAGGCTCTCGAGCCTCCCGAGGTACACCTTAATACTATTTCGTTGGTAAGAAAGTAGATAGTGATTTTTGAATGAAAGCGTCCTTAGAAGCTTTCTTCGTTATTCATACTCGAGTGTGACATACTTTGAGCAATTGAACGCGCTCCTCTAAGTCGGCGCGCGCCGTTACGCTGTGCAGGATCAGGCGCGTGAGAAATAGCCGTTTGCCGTCGGCTAGGGGAGAATCTGAGCTCCGCCTGAAAAACGTGACGTGAAATTGGGTGGACGTGGTTGGTCGCTGTCCCGAACGACGAGTAGCCGCCGAATATTCCATCCAACCTTACTGCGGGCTCTGTGCCCCCGCCCACATTTTCTAATACTATCCATAGTCCCCCTCCTCCTGCCTCCCGGAAATGCTACGTATCGTCTGCACCGTGTCGCGCCCCACGTCGACGGGACTACTCGGAAAGGTCGTCTCCTCGACACATGTACCCCATACCAGTACGTTTTCTCCATTTCGTGCTCCCGACACATGGATGACGCGAGCGGATGTATCCAGGTCGTCGTAATATCGCCTCGACATCGGCACGGAGTGCGGATATCACTTTGACTGTGGACGGGAAGGAGGTGACTGTCCCCCAGGGTGCGTTCAGAAGTCCGTGTGTTGCTACTCGCCGGTACTGAAGGGATGTGGTTGTGAATAGGTTCTGCACTTATCCAGGCTTGCGAGGCTGCTGGTGCGACAATACCGAGGTGAGTACTTCTACCGTGTGAAAGATGGTGTGCGGGCAGACTGGCTCCCGAATACGCCTATGCAAACCCAGGATTGTTTCTGGTGTTGGAAATACATGAAGGGCACCGATGCCGCTGTGCATCGCGCGTTCCGATGGGCAATAGCCAATGGCGGGAACATATATTGCTGGAACACTGCGCGACTCATCACGCGCGCTCGTCACATACCTCTTCAGGACATCATCTTCCAATGATTCTTGTTTTATTATTCGTCTTGGAACGAATGTATGCATCCTCGCCGTCGCACCACAATAATTTCTTCTCGCTGCCGTTGTCATTCCAGCTGATATAATCTGTTCTATAGGTTCTGCTATCATGACAGGTACGTATTCCGGGAAATCCTACTTGCTTAACAGAGGAATTGACAACCGCCCAAGGCTCGCCATTGCCGGCAATTGTCGGTGAGATCATATCAATTACTCATTGCCATATATGTTGACTGAACGTCGTTCCCAGAATGTGCTTGGTAGAGGTTGAGCGATCACCAAAACCAGTAGCATCATGGTGTGTCGAGATTCAAGCTAGCTATCGGAGAATATATATTGATCTAATCTAAATAGTGCCATGCCCGCAATGCCAGGATCCAAGGTGTTTACTAACACCCCTCTTGTCCATGAAGCTCGGTTCGTCTGCAGTATATTGCTTATCCCTTTCTGTCTATTCATGTCCTTCAAGCGAGGGCGTCATGGAATTCCTGCTCGCCAACCATCCTCTAGACTGCCCCATTTGCGATCAAGGTGGTGAGTGTGACCTGCAAGACCAATCCATGCGATACGGCTCCGACCGCACACGCTTCCACGAGATCACCGGCAAGCGCGCTGTCGAGAACAAGGACCTCGGCCCGCTCGTCAAGACCTCCATGAACCGCTGCATCCAGTGCACGCGTTGCGTGCGTTTCGCAAACGAAGTCGCCGGCGTCGAGGAGCTCGGCACCACTGGCCGCGGGAACGACATGCAGATCGGGATGTACGTCGAGAAGACGATGGACTCCGAGCTCTCGGGCAACATCGTCGACCTGTGCCCCGTCGGTGCGCTCACAAGCAAGCCGTACGCGTATCATGCACGTCCGTGGGAGCTCAAGACCACCGAGAGCATCGACGTGATGGACGCGGTTGGCTCAAACATCCGCGTGGATTCGCGGGGCGTGCAGGTGATGCGCATCCAGCCGAAGACGAATGATGATGTGAACGAGGAGTGGATCAGCGACAAGACACGCTATGCCTACGATGGGCTGAAGTTCCAACGTTTGACGACACCTCTCGTGAAGCAGGGCGACCGATTCGTCGCGACGTCGTGGGAGGATGCTCTTACCGCAGTGGCAAGCGGTCTCGCTGCGTCTGGTGCGACTGGGGACGAGATCCAGGCTGTGGCCGGTCATTTGGCCGACACCGAGACGATGGTCGCGCTGAAAGACCTCGTCAACCGTCTTGGCTCTGACAACCTCGCGATCGATCAGATCGGCGGATCCGCACCACCCGTGCACGGCGTCGATGTGCGTTCGAACTACCTCTTCAACGCGACCATCCCTGGTGTTGAGGAGGCCGATGTAATCCTACTCGTCGGGACGAACCCGCGGCACGAGGCGGCCGTGCTGAACTCGCGCATCCGCAAGAGCTGGCTGCACACCGGACTCGAGATCGGGTACATCGGCGAGCGGACGGATACGGCGTATGGGTATGACTATCTCGGTGCGGATGCGAAAGCGTTGGCAGACTTTATCACTGGCAAGGGCGAGTTTGCGAAGAAGTTCGCTAAGGCGAAAAAGCCGATGATCATTGTGGGCAGCGCGCTGACAGAACATCCCGATGGCGCAGCGGCCTACAACCAGCTGGCACGGTTTGTGGAGATTAACAAGAAGACGCTGTGCACACCGGAGTGGAATGGGTTCAGCGTCCTCCAACGCGTGAGTAACGCTTTCTTCTTTTTAATGTCTGTATTCACATCCCCATCCTAGATTGCCTCCCGTCCTGCGGCATACGACATTGGCTTCGTCCCCTCCCGCAAAGCTTCGCAAACGAAACCCAAATTCGTATATCTCCTCAACGCTGACGAGGTTGACCCCAAATCCATCCCCCAAGACGCATTCGTCGTGTACCAGGGCCACCACGGTGACCTCGGAGCACAGCTCGCGGATGTCTGTCTCCCGGCAGTTGCCTACACCGAGAAAGGAACAACATGGGTGAACACTGAAGGACGATCACAACTCGGACGCGGGGCTGTTTCAAGTCCTGGAGCCTCAAGAGAGGACTGGAAGATCGTTCGGTATGTGTTCCATATCTTGCTATTTGAAAGACCTTTGCTTATATTTTATGACCATTAGCGCCCTCTCGGAAGTCATTGGTTCTCCTCTCCCTTACGACGACATCCTTGAGCTGCGCGATAGGATGTGGGAGATCTCCCCTACGCTTGTGCGATATGACGTCACCGAGCCCACCTCCTCGGAAATTGCCCTCGCTGGTCTGAAAGTGTTGGCGGAGAAGACGAAGGGTGCCAAGATCTCAGGAGCGGCATTCCGGAAACCCATCCCCAACTTCTACCAGACCGATCCCATTTCAAGAGCGTGAGACTCCTTTTGTCTGTGCCTATACCTTCCCCGCTGACTTGTTTGTGTTTCAGTTCCGTGACGATGGCGCAATGTACACGGGCGTTCACGAAGGGTGAGGAATATGGCTTCAGTGAAGTTGGCAAGGGATCGCAGGCAGCATTTGCATGAACTTTGTTGTAAATAGACTTTTTATACCGAAAATGCGCAAAAGGTTTCTTATCTTTCACGGCCATTATCAGCTATTCCCTATTGTCTCATGCATATCCTTTGAATGCTGACATTGAATGCTGCGGAAGTCTGGTATGCGCATGCGGATGGCGTATTAGCCGTACTGGCAGCACTCCTGTAGTGTTCGTCGTTAGCATTGATTCGAGCCAGGATCCTTCAGCTTTTCTGATAAATCTGTGGTATATCATAGTTCTTGCTGGTAATTCAGTGCCTGTCAGAAGTACAGTTGTATTGCAAAAAAGTAAAAACAAATTGAAATAGCGCAATTGATAGCAATGAATGTTATTCTGCCATGGATGACTTTTAGCAGTCCATTTCTGGGTCGTAACTGTGTAAAGCCTTAGTAAGAGAAACTAGCGACTTCAATAGTCCAGTATAAACGATAGTGTGCAACCATCAGCAGTAAAGTTGGGACTTGAGCCTTGAAAACTTGAACAGTTGAAGCTCGAAATTCTGGAGTCAATATATAATAATTGCCAGGGAAGTGCCTTGGGAGTTGCAACGAAGGGGGTAGTTTATAATGATGAAATTGAGCGTTCTGGGGGGTACAAATCAGCGAAAATTGAATAAAGAGCATCGGTTAACGTCGAGGTCACTGACCGTTACAACAATAAATAGGGGAATGTTTTTAGGTCACCATATCAATCATGGACAGCCGTGGACGGGGACTCATGATCCACCTAGGAAACCGCACGGTAATAGCTGTTCGTATTCGTTTCATTTGTCGTTTCATTGCCTATTAGCATCGCATCACGATTACAACCTGAGTGGAACGAGAGGACGGGGATTAAGCGCTGGAGTACGTACATTGTATCTCTTCCGCCATATCTCCTTATTCGATCTGACGAATTTCACTTTTCGTTCGCTAGACGTGTGGCCTGTGGCTATGGATAACGTCGGCGCATGTCGGGTCGAAGACTGACCGTCCCTGGACATGAGGTCGCCCAGACTCCGGTCTTCTGGAGGACGTCGTGTGCGAGTCGATGGCAATGATGAACCGACAGAAACCATCTGTGTATCAGGTAAGGTTACATCCCAGAAGCCAGTTGAAAGGCAGAGCACACACCTCTCGTTCAATAGAACTCGAGATTGAAGGTCTCCATTCGTTGCGGACATCGACGGCCAAGCGCTAAGATGAGAAATCATTAGAAGGGTGGCATCAGAATAACTGAAATGATACCAGCCTCATTAGCCGCATAGATGTAGCTCGCAGAACCACTGTACGGATGGCTCATGTAGAGGGAAGTAAATGAAGGGGAGGGAAAGAGATATTACGATGGAATAGGAACGAAATATAATACAGAGCAAGACAAAGCAAGAAACAAACTATTACACCCAGTGCCACTCAGGTTCCACCCTCGATGACGGCTATCCGCCACAATCAGAGGAGATTTAAAGTGAGACGCCCCAGCCGTAAAGTGGAGACAGAAATTGCTCGAAGGAGGGTAAATGAGATATCCCGCCCACGAGGTCGACGACACACAAATAGGCTGATGTTCTGCCTCGACGGCTTGATCTCTGTTGCCGCTGCGGCCCATCTTTGGTAAAGTCGACTGCCCACACGTGAAGTCCGGCACAGGTCTAATCAGGTCACTGTCTAGACGCTCAAGCCTATCAGAGGACAGCGGTCGCATGTGTCAGCCTGAGAGCCTGAGGTATGGTTGTTTCCCATCACTTCGGAGAGTTCGATTCTTCGAATTCAAATTAGCACGTGATATGGCACGTGATATTTTGTTCCCATCACCTGATGAGAGACTTACGCGTCAGAAGATAAGACCAAAAGCATCGCAGGATCCGAAGAGATTCCTATATTTGATTCGAAATGCTGTAGAGGCGCCATTTATCATGATGCTGCAACGTATGAATCTTATATATATACTTTGTGTTCTCAGCGGCCTCCATCAGCAGCTAGCACTCAACCCTTGGCGTACTTACTACTGTATATCCAGTCTCCACCATTGACGACATAAAATTAAGTATTTGCTTCCTTCTCATCACCTTATAGTGAAAGACATTAATTAGATAAAGTGCATACAGGTACAGGTAAGTAATTCTTGCTAAATATACTGTACACGATGCTTAATATGCGACGAGATAGCAAACCATATATGCTGATGCGAAGAGCCAGAAGAGTCCAGGTGAATAGATCTTTGGTGTGCAGATGACAGCCGGGATCGGAGGGGTAAAAGTGGGAATGAAAGAACAGATATGGGTGAGTTGATAGCTAAAGGGATGAGCTGACGCCATCATGGCAGCGATGGGCAATGTAAAGACAGCCACGTAAAGACGGTCGCGACAGTGTTATGACCTATGCGATTGGGGGCATGTATCATCGCAGATCGACAATCTCTAGGGCAATATCCTTCATTTGCACATGTCCCTTGTCCGCGTCCTGTTCCATGATCAGCCAAATGTACGACAGGAAACATAAAAAAAGGTAACTCACTGTGTATATAGGTAAGTCAGGATGAGGATGGAAAGCTTCCTTTGCTGTGCACTCTAGCACCGTTTTCAGTCCAGGTGGATCGGTAAGTCGGAAAATCCCAAAGCTAATAAAGATCACAAAAGGATTAGCCGAGGCTCTCTCGCATGGAAATGGACAGGGTGAGAATTCACTTTGGGTTTGATTTAGGAGCACAAACTACCGCAAAAGATTCAGGCAGCATACGCTGGAAGCCGGAGTGCGTATGTAGATCCACGGAGGACATGAAACCTGTCAAGGGAATAAGCGGAGCTCATAAGGATCGGCAAAGAAACCTGCTTACAAGACTGGGATGGGTGGGTATGTATCTGCATATAAGCGCTCAAGTCAGCAGGATGACGCAATCGCGGGAATGCGCGTCTAACGCGACCCATATATCTGGAACAAGAGCACTCACCCAGCCAAGCGTGATCAAACTCCTCTCCTCCGTGAACTGCAACACCAGCTCCTCTTCGTCCATCGTACACGTATCGCTCGTCGAGTGCTGCTTCGGGATCAGTAGCGTCGTCACCACGAACTTGGAGCCTTTGTCCTTCCCAAGGAGAAGCCCGCATGTCTCACGATTCATGGACGTGTTCACCTTCGCGATAGCGAGGAAGCGAGGGAGGCATTCGCGCGGGAGATTGACGGTCTTGAGGGTCGGGGACGGATCGACGCGCGGATTAGGGTGGCGCGTGATGCGGTCGCCTGAGGGTGCTGTTGCTGGCGGAGGTGGGAGTGGGTGGGAGGAGCCCGAGTATCCCAGATGCTGACCGTGCTGCGAAGGCGGCTGCAGTGGTGGTGGCACGGGTGGCTGAGGCAGGTGCCGGGGTGGTGGCGGTGGTGGCGGGTATTGCTGCTGTTGCTGCTGCTGCATAGAATATGGGTATTGTGCAGGGGCAGAAGCGGGTGGGAGAAGATCATGGGAGTAGAGAGACCTTTCTGCAGCGCCATTGACGGCGCTTCCCTGTGGCTCCGGTACGAAGAGCAGGGAAGCGGGGATATTGGGATTGCCAGAGTGTTGTTCAGGGGGAGTGAACATGGAGTTCAGCGACGGGAAATAGCCCTGCTTCTTCTGGTGCGGAGACATGAGCTGCGGATACAGGATCGGACCACCTGGAGGCGGCGACGTCGTTGTTATTGGAGGAGGATAGGAAGGACTGCAGAAAGAGATCAAAGGATTAGTCGTGAAATGGGTAAGGTACACGTGCCGAACACGCACCTCCGAGCAGGAGCCCGAGTGGGAGTCCGATTGTTATCCACTACCTGCTTACTCTTTCCAGCGCGTCGGTATTCATGGTGGGGGTTATTTACCGATTCAGAATCCGTCGAGTCACCTTCGTATCTGGTGGGGCTTTCCAGCGGCATGATTGAAGGCGCAGCATCGAAGGAGCCGAGGAAGGAAGGGGGTCGAGATTTGGGATTGGGTGCGTGGACGTTATTGGACGCTGACGAAGGAAGAGGGTCGACAGACGGGTAGCTGTAGACGCCGGATGCCGGGGTGTGATAAAAGGACGATGACGGCGTCGTTGCGGCTGATGAGGGTGTCGTATGGGGAAACATGGGCGAAGCGGACGCAATGGAAGATACAGATGA
>JASFDH010001552.1:0-14290 GCA_036937195.1 Nidularia pulvinata
CTTAGTAATAACTTAGTCAGCAGACTAGAGGTGATCTTAGTTGATATTTGGATTGGAGACAATGGTACAAGATAGGGCAACTTAAATACAAGTATTGCTAATTGTAATAGTAAAAGCAGAAGTAGCAATACCATGGATATGAGGAATAATAAAAGTCTTTAACACATAATAAAAGTAGCAGAGACAAGAGCAGAAGTGTAATTGAGCAGAAACATACTTGGAAACAGTAATTGTATTGTGAGCATCAAATAATAAAAACTTTGGAGATTAACAATGAATGGAAATGGACAGAAGATGTCAGAAGCATAGCAGGAAATTGTATCATAGAGTCAGAAAGTGTCAGAAGATGTTGGGAGAGATTGCAGATGTAGCATTTGCACAATCAGACTGATGTTTCCCCAGCAAGAAATAGCTCAATTTTCCTGAAAGAAAAAGGTAGACCTACTTAGAATAATTATTTGAGTATGTGTGCCAGTTTTTAGTGCTCAATTTGCAGTGGTTGTGGCACAATTTGAGCATTGCAGCACTAGGGAATTTTGCAACACTGGGGGAATGATAGTAATATGCTGATCCCAACTCCCCAACACCAGCCAAAACCATTGTTCATAGCATTTATCCTATGTGAGCACTAAGTACAAAAAACAGTGCAAAAAAGAATTAGCTGATAGGTTCTATTTAGTAAGCTGGTATACTGATAGCTACCTTTCCAATACCTATTCATCATAACATATGATATGAAGTCTCCTATTTACTTATCTACACAAGTAAAGAATACACTGCACAAGTAAGTGGCAGCATTGTGCAAGTATGTGTAGGATTTGTGCAAGTGAGTGGATAGTTTGTGCAAGTGAATGAGGCCTTGCATAAGTGAGTGACACCTTGCACAACTGCATGATTGAAAGTTGTGCAAGCATGGCACTTGTGCATCACTGTATATATAGATCTTTCATACTTGAAGGAAGATATCAGTGGACTATCCCAAGACATAAAAACATGAATTCTTCATCATATAATGTAGGATCTTTTGTAGATGATTGTGTTCATGACTTCAAGACAAAGACCCCCCAGCTCTGTCTTTGTGTTTAATTCTGCTGACTCAAGTTACTCAGAATCATAATCTACAGTAGAAATACTGTTATATCTGAGAATGTATTTATTGGAGAGACAGTGCATGGGTATCATCAAATTAAAATGGCATGTTTGAAGTCATGTCCTTCAATTAACCATACCAGTGAGAATATATTTACTCTGCTGTGTAAATTGATGCTCACCATAAACTATCTGCACCACCATCTTATTGTAGCATTCCATTCCTTTTTAAACAACTTCACATCATGCCTACTTCAATGTGTACCTCTCATGAGCAACTATGATGTATGTAGCCAGTGTCCTGTTGCACATATAAATTTGATATAGACATTATTGCTCTTCAATATTGAATGGGAAGTTGCACCAGGAAATATCTGCTATCTGCAGGCACCCCAGTCATATATCATGGTAGGTGTAAATAAAACAAAGCATTCACATGATAAGTAATTAATTATGCATCAAAATTGTGTATTCATCACTACTTTAATGGTTATGTGTGTGTGTATTTGGGATTATTATATTCAGAAACCCTGTATGTGCTGAGTAAGCAAGAAAAACTTCATGTGCCTGGATGTAACCTCCATGCACATGTGGGATGTCTTTCTTGAGGTGGACAGGGTCTGTGTTTGGGAAAGGCATTTGCTGCTGTCAGTTTCTGTGCCAACCAAGCTGCTGACTCAAGTTGTTGTGGTTGTTGTCACTCCAGTCAACAACAATATTGCATATTGCATGACCATCACTGTTGCTGGCATGCATCAGCAACAAACCTAAGTATATATGCTGTCCTTAGCATCATAAAGTCCCCTTTTCCAACTGCTGAAACCTTCCTTTCAGCATGCAATGGTATTCTAATAGGTATCACACACATAGTACTTACCTTAGCAACAATTAATATTTAAGGAATTTTTCATTTTCAAATCTGTGTCAACCTACTAATCATACACTAATCATACATAAAGATGAATGTAAACTCATTCATCATTTTAATATGCACAGTGCTCGGCACTCAGCTCAATCGATTGAGCTTCATGGTTTCAACGGTGTTGTGCTGCATTAATCTACATTAGCTGCACATCGCTGCTTTGTAATGCACGGACCCCATCCACTTCAAGATGTATACAGCTCACATGTGCCGAGGTTACATCCAGGTAAATAGGGTTTTTCTTGCTTACTCAGCACATATGGGGTTTCTGACACCGCAGACGCTGCCCTATAATTTCACCAATTTAGGTTTGAATAAATAGTGAATAATATTAAAATAACTTCACCCTATATCTATCGGATATCTCCTGAATTAATTTAAAATGAGATTTACAATAAAGTCGATATTTATCTGCCGGATATATTTTAAATAGATCCTGTAACGCAACATCGAAAGTCGTGATTCAGTTTAGATAATGCCATTTTCAAGGCCCCATAATGTCATCCTGATAAATTCGAAACAGTAAAAGACATTAGCCAAGTTATCTTACACATTTAAGATCCCTTAAGTGCGTACATGAAGATATATAGAAGCAGAACAAGCATGACGAAAATTTATTATGCATTGACCGGGAGTCGAACCCGGAGCTAGGCGAGACTTCTGCAAATCAATCATGGGAAGACCCAATGTTACCGCTACACCATGAATGCCACCAAGCATTGAAATATCAGATAATTGATTTTGAGAATACTCCTCATTTCGTGCGTTTGCCTTCATGAACATACCAGCACCAAAACTAATCTACATATGTAATTGGTGCCATTGCATGGGTAACTAAAAGCCCGTGCCATTTTGCTGGCTCGAATGCGCTCGAACACATAATTGCACAGATGGGTTGGGCTGCTCGGAACGGATGAAACGATAGTTTAGCAGCATGCTCACTTAGCACGTTGTATGCCTATAAAATTGCAGAAGGGCTTACAAGTTACTACAGAACAAAATATGTGTAGTGCACTGTGGCTCAACTTTACGGAAAGGGGATTATGCATATGAGAAGCTCATAATAGGTAACGAGTCTTGGATTAAAGGAGGCGCAGAGGATACATGGAACGACGAGAGTCTGAATATGAAAGACCTTGCAGCCAATACCGAGAATTAGAAGAAATTTCGAAGAGGGATCAAAGGCTGCCGTATGAGCGCCATCCGATATCGTACTCGAAACCCCGTGTAGGTGACTCTCCCATTCGCAGTAAAATAGATATCTACATCCGAGAAGAAGAGTTTGGGTATCAGGATGTTCGGGGTAGGAACGAGAGCGCTGCTTGTACGTCCTGCTCGCCAGTGCGCATAGCTGGATTCCGAAGGAAGTGATAGAGATGGCGCGTTGTAGGTGTGTCCTCAACAAGTCGCCTCGCCAGTTCCCACTATCCTTTGTATGTGTCGCTCTGGTATTGTGGCTTAGAAAAATCGAGGTTACACACTCGAATGAGAGTATGCATTTGGAGCGCAATGTAGCCTCGCGTAACGCAAGTACGATAATTCATGAAGAATGTCAAAAGAAAAGATGCAGCTGCCACGCGCCGCCGAAAGAGAAAGTAATTGTTTGCCACTATTGAATCCAGGAGCTGACACCACGTAGGCACGTTCTGTGCACGCTTCACCCCCGTTCCTCGAATTCGAACTTCCGCTATCCACCTTTGTGCTTCCCCACCGGGCTTGGCTTCTACTCCTCCAAAATACATTGTACGTCTCCCTTGACACATATTTCCCAGAAGAAAACTCACGTCCCCTTTCTTCTAGCTCTTAGTATCACGCTTCTCCCGTAGTGATGACGAGCATAACCCGCAATCTGCCCCCATTCATCCGCGACTTGGGCGTGTCCATCGTCGGCAAGGTGCGTCTCCGCTTTCGCGCCATCCTATTCCCGCTCCTCTTTCTGGACTATCATTCCCCAAGTCAACCCGCTGACAGCTTTTCCGACATAGAAATGCTACCGCTCCCTAATCGAGGACCTCAACGTGCAGGATGTGGAGTGCATCCGGTACGCGCTGTCGAAGGGACTTGGAATTGGAATTGTGGTAGGCGGATCGGTGATGAAGGTGCCGCAGATTATGCTGAGTAAGTGTTACTTCTTTGTCCCTCTCGTTGTCCCTCCCTCATCCCGATTCCCTTGCCAAACCCCTTATCCCTTGCCATACCCCGTCCCTTGGCGCCATTCCCCATCTCCTTTCCATTCTCCACTCCTTCTTCCGCATGCTAACCCACTTCTCCCCCAGTAATCTCCGCCCGCTCCGCCGCCGGCCTCTCCCTTCCCGCTTACATACTCGAGACCCTCTCCTACGCCATCACATTGGCTTACTCCATGCGTTCCGCCTTCCCCTTCAGCACATATGGCGAGAACCTCTTCCTCGCGCTCCAAAACGCTGCCATCACCCTGCTCATCGTAGCCTTCTCCCCCAAAACCCCATCAAAACCTAACACATCCAACGCCCCGCAGCTCGCACTCACAGCCCTCTTCCTCCTCCTCACCCCCATCACACTCCTCGTGCTCCCTTCTCCCACGCTGGCCCTCCTCCAGCTCGCCACGCTCCCCCTGTCCCTCTTCTCCAAGATCCCGCAGATCCTCTCCAACGCGAAGGCGCAGAGCACAGGGCAGCTCTCTGCCGTCGCGGTCTTCGCGCAAATCGCGGGCTGCCTCGCGCGACTGTTCACCACTGCGACGGAGGTGGGGGATAGAGTTGTCATGGTAGGGTTCATGCTGGCCCTCGGGCTGAATCTGGTGCTGGGAGTGCAGATGGCGCGCTATTGGGGGAAGGAGGGCGTACGCGCGGAAGAGAAGGAGAAGGTGGCAGTGGCAGTGGCCGTGGAGGAGAAGAGGGAGCAGAAGGAAGAGGCCAAGCCGACCGCCTACGAGCCCCCGAGTGGGCAACAGCAGGCCGTTCACCGCGTGTCGACGCCCCCGCCACGTGCATCTACGCCCTCCGGGTCCGTCGGGCGCAAATGGGCGCGCAAGGTCGACTAATGGGCAAAAGACGTGGCAAGGGATTGGGTGGTCATTGGTGGCTATCCGCTCGTTTCTTTCCTTCTTAGGTCTACAACATACCCAGCGTTATCATCTTGCCTACCCCACGCTTATGTTAATCTATTAATTTATTACTGTTCATTCTAATGCTCTTTTGGTCCCGCTCCTTTTTACTTTTCTGCCCCTCTCTTCTATGCCTGGTTTCGCGTCCGACGTCTCTGTTTTCTATTCTGCATGTCCGACGACCTGCTAACAATTCTGGCCCCCAGGCCTGATGGACTGATGGCATTGAGATTTAGCTAGCGCCCCATTCACGCCGGTGGTGCTTGGATCAGCCTCTGCAAGTGCGTGTTCCCTCTTTCTACCCACTCTTAGTCCACCTAACGCTTTTGGTTTCCAGATATCCGCAAGCCCCTTCGGTACTTAGATTTAACTAGTCTCCTATTCACGCCGACAGTATTCGAAAATCTCTTTGGCACGTACATGTTCTCTCTTACTGTTCATTCTTAGCCCAACTGATACTTTTGCTTTCTGGACATTCGCAGTCTCCTTCATTGGTTCAATTTAGCTTATCTCTCGCTCGCAGGTACGTGCTCCCCGTTTCTACGCACTCTTGGCCTAGCTAATGCTTTTGGTTTTCAGACGTCCGCAGCCACCCATTACATGTCACTGATACGTTTATTCGATGTAGCCTCCAGCTCACGTCCAGTTTGCCAGCAGCGCAGGCCATATTCACAGCTCACACCGTGTTGACGCCCAGCTCGTGCCATCTTTTACCGCAACTCATGCCGTATTTACGCGGAGCTCATGCCATCCTGGCCCACAACTCACGTCGTCTTTGCTTAAAGCTCATCCCTTCATTAGAGCTCGCAGCTCACGCCATCCTTGCTCGCGGCTTTTGCCTTATTTTCTCACAACCCACGAAGCCTTTGCTTCTAAATCAGCTCTTCCATCAAATTCCTCAATTCCTCGCAGCCCACACATTTAATGTCCGATGCTGTCTTGTCTTGACATTGTGAGGTATGCCTCCCCCCCCTCCTACCCCTTCATGTCACTTACAACGTTTGCCTTCCAGACATCCGGCACCTTCTTTCGAAGTCTAGGAATCCGTATATCCTTCCGAATTTGAATCCAAGTCTTTCCCGTAGCGTGGATTCACCACCCTGGTTCTGCCCTTCCAACCCCTCCGTTTTCGACCAACATCTGGAATGCACCGCTGTAGTCGTTCCCCAAAGTGCCGAAGATGCTTACATGGATTGAGCCTCCGGCTCACGTTTTCAGCTTGCGGATTTGTTCGGCAGATGTATGTGTCTCTTCCTCATCCATTGTTAGCGTGTCTGGAGCTTTTGATTCCAGGCATACACCGTCTTCTGTGATATCTTTAGATGTCAGAATGAACTGATTCAGGTCTGCGTGCTGTCGTCCGTGTCGAGTTCGTATCTCTCCTTCTCCTCCGGTTTCCGAGTCTGTTCTTGAAGTCGCTTACACATTTGGCTTCCAACCCTACGCTACTTTCTCTTTGGTTATTGCTGTCGTCGTGTGTAAGAGCTTCAATTCGGGTTTGCGCTTCGTCGTGATCATCGTCCATTCAAGTCGGGGTCACGTGTCGCCTTCGCTGGTGGGGTCGTATCTTACCAGCTTCATGGTTTACTCGTGGCATGACCGACGAATTTGGCTACCGGGTATCTGCGATTCTTTCCTCCTCCGTCGCTGTCATTCGTCAATGAAGGGCTTGAAGTCTGCTCCGTTAGCAGTCGTCGTTGTTGTTGGGTCCGTACTATTCCTAGTTTCTATTGGCGTAAGCGACGAATTTCATTTCCAGCTGTCCGTCATCTTCTCCTGGATGGTTGCTGTCTTCATTGCTGGGGCGAAAGGGCTTGAAGTCGGTATCGCATGTTGTCAGTCGGATTTATAGCTTAGTATCTACCTTCCATTGCCTGGGTCTGTGTTCTGCATGATTGACCCAGTTGGTTTCCAAGCGTTCACATCCATCACCTTCTCCTCGGCCGTCGTTGCCATTGTCAGTTAAGATGTGTGAACGCGTTGAATTGGCGCGTGTTCAATGTGATATAGTGTTGTTACTGTTCGTCGCTGTGCTGCTGCCCTTCCTTGCCGTGTCTTTCGCTTGGCTGACGCGTACTTGGGGCATACGCAGACCCTGTCGAGTTGAATTTACCGTGTCCCTTCAACCATTGCTTCCGTCCATTCCTTTAGTTCGACCTTGCCCTCTTGCTCTCTTGATGCGCAAGCTTATCTAGTGCGTACTCGGTGCTTAACCCCTCATCTCTCAAGTCTGTTCATGAACTAGCTCATGCGTCCTTGTTGCCTTCCATGTCGTGTTTTTGCTATATCTTGTGCTTTCGCACTTCTTACCATTCTTCCCTTGTTCTTGCTTTACTCTTTTTGGCGGGCTGACGATGTTTGTAGGCCTCCAAATCCTTCGGAAGTTACATCGGTGATCAATTCCTGCAAATTTACACACCTGAGTTGGTGCTCGAGATTATCAGGCCGGAACCCTGGCATATAGCACCCTCTTCTTCGTCCATGCTTATAGGTGAATCGATTTCTTTTCAGGTATCTGCAGGATCCGTTAAGTTTCTTCTTTAAGTATCCCCAAATCTAAAGCACCTGCGTCTTGTTTCCGCTTCCACCGTCGCAAGCTTACACCAAAACTAGTGACCAAACTTGTCCTTGGTGCAGAGGTATTACTTTGCAGCTTCATTGACTTCCTTTCCATAATGATAACGGATGATATTCTTTGTAGATGATTGAGCGTCACGTGACTTGTATTCGGAATGAGTTCTGCCAAAGTTCAACCATCATTGGTACAGCTGTCAGTTTTGTTCCTTTAACTCGACTCCCCAGCATTGAGCGTCCTCAGGAATGTTTTTATGCAAAGCTGTCACTTGTAATATTGTTTCAAGCCCTATAAGTCGACGGCAAACACCATTGCTCAAGTATACCGTGCGAAGGTTTGCATGCTTCGTCCAGTTTTATTGTGAAATTGACGCAAATTAAAGTCAGTTTTCAGGTTTTACCTGAGCTTCTTGGTCTCCCAGTTACATTCAAAGCTCATACACTATTTGGGAGCTCTGCTGATCTGTTCCTTGATTCGTCTTCACGTTTCCTCTCAGCTCCTTCCACCCAGGTGCTGGCACAATCTTTACCGTCGCGCTCTTGCTCGACGCGAGCGTCGCTCGCTTGTTCAATTGCAGCTTGCTAAGCTTCGCTCCTTGTGGATCTATCACGTTGAAAGTGAGCGTACATCCGATGAAGTTCCGAAAAAAACACTCACCCAGTGCCCAAACAGAAATCAGCACTTCGTTCTGCCCATGGTGGTTCATGATGCCTTCAGGCACAGGGAAGCTCGTCTGCGGCCCCAGCGAGGAAATGAACCTCCCGAACTGCCATCCATTGACGTAGAAGAGTACCCGGTGCGGCATCGTACTCGCCAACGCCACATCGAATGCGAGCGGGATATCCGAGCCGGCGGGCAAGTCAAGCGTGAATGTGGTGCGATAGACGGTGACGCCCGCTTTGGTGCTTCCGGTATAGGGCGTGCAGGAGGAGTTCCATGTGGAGGCAGAGGTGGCGTAGCCGGGAAGGTGGGCGCCTAAGATGGGGATAGACAGACATTATGTTTGAGCAGTTGTAGGGCATGAACGGGAAGACGTACCGACTCGCTCGAACCACCATCCGCCTTCGTTGTAGGGCCCGCGAACGTAATCTGGGGCATTCTCACCACCAGTGTCTGTCAAGTGCGCGTCAACTTATCAATTTCAGTCATGGCTAATGGCAATGATAGACGCACTGCCTGCGACCCGCCATTGGCTGAAATCGAGAGACCCGTCTTCAGAGAGTAGCTTGTATCCCCGGATGCCTCGGGGCATCTTGAACTCGTCGTCGATATCGTCTGTCAATCAATATAATGATCAGTAGCTGGCTTTCTCGCGAATAAATGATCGCTCACAGTCCTGGTTCATCCCAGTCGAGTCATGGATAATGGTGACAACTAGACGTAGGTCAATCATGCATTTCATTGCATAGAGGCCCAGAATATCTACCGCGCACCATTGTCTTCAGCCAGGAGCTGATCCTGCGTGAAATTGAAAACGGGTTGTAAGATATCGACTCCTTCTTGGCTGTGCGAGCTCCCTTGGCCTGAACCCAGGAAATGACCATTGAGGAAGGCTGAGTAGCCGAAGGAAAAGCCACTGTATGTTATTCAGAGTGAGTATTTATGCATGTCCATTGATGAATCAAGGTCGAACCCTTGGATCGAGAGCTGCACTCCGGTGGCGCTTCCATTGAAATGACCTCGCCAGACCCATTGTCCTAGTGAATCAAAGAAAGTTTAGATCACGGCCTATGGGCTTAATGCTGGACGTGCCTGAATGGAATCCATACTCGCCCGCATACAGTACGTACTATCAGTTACAAAATATCATCATCAGGTTACTGGATAATCTCAGCTATCAAACGAACCTTTCCAGCGAATGGCTTCTGTGGCCTCTGTGTTGACGTCTTGTTTGCGAGCACCCATGTGCTGTCATCGAACTTGGCACTTAGCTCTGGCAGGGAGTCGGCACATTTCCATTCCAGACTTTCCAGAGCAGGCACTTTCACCGCTGCGAGTGCTGCTGGTAAGGCCACCGTGCCACGCAAAGTGCCTAGCTCACTTCTGGATACGCACACTGGACTTCCATTCCATGTCAAGGATGTGAATTGTGCAGGTGCCAGGACATCTATAATGGTTGTGCTGTTCAGGTCCCCAGTGATGGCCAGGAGTGATCCTTTGGCAGAAGCATCTCGGACAAAGTAGGGTCCGTGCACGAGAATGGAGGGTACGTCGGGCGTGGCATCGTATTGTGTGTGACCAGGGCTGCCAGACAGACGCGGCGCCCAGAATCCAGAAGCAGATTTCTTGTCCGCCAGGATAACGCGCACGTTCCCGAAGCTGACAAAGGAGATTCCTGAAAGCGAACCGGATATTGTGACCGACTATGCTCTCGTGAGTATGGGTCAGATGCAGACGTTAGCTGAGGCTTACCTTTTGACCCACGCTAGCCTTGACGGAGCCAGAGCCGGAAACACTCGCTCTTACGGTGCTCTTTGCTTCCACTGCGATCTCAACAGACTGCCCCTCCAAAGCATACACCACAATGGTATCTGTCTGAGAGTTCTGATCAACAGGGTGTCTAATTGCGGGAATAGTTGGACTGACCTTGTCGAACGTTGCCCATGTCATGATCTACATATCATCAGAATACGAAATGGACACTCGAAGGATTGGAATATACCTCAGCTGTAGAGTACTGAAGACGAGAAGAGCCGAACGGATAGTTCGTAACTATAACTTTTGACTCACGACCCGCCAGCGTCAAAGTCCCTGACTTCGGAATTGTGACAGGACCTTCGAGTGTAGTATTCACTCGAAGAGTAAAGTTTGTATTGGTCGTTTTCATGTTAGTCACTTGACGAACGAAGTAAAAGTTTGCTTGAGTCGATGGGGAATTCAAATGTGTGGTGTATATGTCTGGAGAGTCGCTGTAAGCCGTTCCAGAACCGATTGTTCCATTTCCAATGCGGCCAACCACCAAGTAATCGGGAGACGCGTGCAGGAAGTATCCTTGCAGTTTCAGTTCGTCAAGTTTAGGGGTAAGTGTTCGGTCTTCACTGATTGCCTGCCATTATGGATAATTAACAGAGAATTCCTCTCAGCGATTTACGGAGGTATTTACCGCGCCATAACTATCGAGTTGCGCAATCGTAAGACAAAAATACTATAGATGAGGAACAGCACTCACTCATAACTTGAATAAATAGTATGGGTATGTAGGTTTCCCCAGTTTGTTCCGCCTATCACTTCATTAAAACGAAAAGATTTTATAGCCCGTAAACACATACCGTAAGTCATATAAAGGTTCTGAATAGCGGCTTCGGCGGCATAGTTATTCTGGACAAATTAAAATAGCTATGCATACAGTAGATCAATCAGACTACCTTATAATATACCTGCGGCGCCTTGGATCAATGATGATTCCTTGGAAAAGACTTCTAAAACCCTACATTGGCGAATTGTTCATTTATCAGTTTATAGCAATCTGAATAACCTGGTCCAGACCAATACGAGAAAGAGCCACCTAAAAAAGCTGGAAGTTCATAACCTCCGCACCTGAGAAGAACTTGTGGATAACATTATACCTTGCCACTCGAAGAGCGCCAGTGGTTCCGCAGGATTCCACTTCTGATGAAAAGCGTCGGCTTCTGATAGAGGATTTAATGAGACGCCGTACTATGCAAGATCGTTCAAAACTTACGGGTGGAAAGCTCAGTCCATTTGGATGGATTGTCACAATCGAAACCAAGAGGATATCTAGATTAGACGTTCAAATTCTCGTATTCATTTATATCAAAGAGCATACCCATCCCAACCGTATCTAAAACCCATGATGAGCCAATTTTAAATGTGACCAGTGCACTTTTGTCACTTACAGATCCACTTTGCCAAGTCCTTTGAGAGCATACTGGCCGCTAGGATTCTTATCATTGTGAATAGTTGGAACTTTGGTTATACCTCCCTCCCGCAAAGTATCGATGATATCTTGCATGTGTTCATCAAGGCCTGGGATGTCCTGTTGCGCGCTGGTCCCATACTCGTTTTCGCTCTGGACAGCTTTATGAATGAGTTAGAATTCGAATTATACGATCAAAGTTCTGAGCGTTACCGATTACTGGGCCGCTAGGAAACTATAAAATGGATTGAAGTCAGAGAAATATAGGACCGACGTACACCAACATCTTTCAGTTTACCTGAAATGGTGCTGTTTCTTTGGCGAATCCTAAGATACTGAAGAACGAGGTTATAAATAGTAGAATAAGCAGAGAAAAATACAGACTATGGGCGCCATGCCTCCTTATAATTAATATCATTCGTCCTAGCAAGACCAGGCACATTTGTGAGCCATCCAGGTAGTCCGCCTAAGTCCTTATTATCACCTGTTGAATTTAAATTGCATTCTGTGGAGCTCACCTCCTGCTACTTCTGCATTAATATACGGACTGGATATGTATATGAAGATATGAAGAAAAATTATAAGGGGGGTGCGTACCCCGGACGAACTATTACTAGGACACCGACTTCCTTAGCAACTTGGTAAAATTTTGCAAGATCATTATGTTGGGTGAATCTCAGTTCTTTCGGATTTGGTGAGGAGAGACCCCAATGCCCTGAATATTAAATGAAAAGATGGCATAAATGCAATGATCAAATTCTTACAATAAACAGAAACGCCATTGAACCCTGCTGCCTGATTTACAAATGAATTTATCTTCTAAGAAAACGTTTCCGAGTTTAAACTTACTTTGAACCTCAAATTTGTGCTCTGTGAGCTTAACATAGAAGGAAAAATCAAGCGATAGAGCATACTTTTGCAGAACATCTCTCCAGAGCTCTGGATTTGGCAAACGAAATGGGTGAAACTCCCCAGAGAAGAACATTACACGCTATATATCTCTGCTTAGCGAAGAGTAATGAATTTTTTTTAAAATACATGAACAATACCTTTCCATCCAGTAGTACCGAATGTTGGTCGAAGGTGACCGAAGCGTTCGACTGCCCATGATAGAAATTCGCTTTTAAAACGTGTCATTAGAGGCGGAGTTTTGGCAGACAATGAGGGTGCGCACGGGAACCAACGGGTAGAACATACTGGCCGCTGTTGTCAGCAGTCGACTGTCGAGCCCAAAGCTTTCTGCTTGTGTCTGGAAGAGCGGAGGCAAGCAAAAGAGAGGTGGCTACGGCGAAAAGCGGAAGGAGTTTCGTCATTGCGATGAGGTTAGCGCTCGGTGTTAGTTGCCTCAGTTGGAAGCCGACTACATATAAATACTTTCCCTGCTGCGTTGATGTGGAGCGAAAAGGGAACTCATCAAGAACTGTCATGGAAAGTGATGACATCTAGGTCATGGGGTCTTCCATTGTCGGGGGGAGGTGGTCTTAAGAAGTTGTTACTGAGTCCTTTCTTGCAGAGCGCGAAACATATGATTATGAATACGTACTCCAAAGGTTTGCGTCTTGAGGCATCAGGAAAACAAGGAAAATGAGTCTAGGTTTATATAGACAGATATACCTTCAGCTGAAAAATAATTGGTATCATAAGTACATTTATTACATATCAATATTTAATGTAATATCTGACACAGTAGTGTTTGTGAAATTTGGAAGGAGAGTAAGTATTTTTAAAATGTTCAGAGGTCAAAGATTTTGATTTTATGACAATTGTAATCAGTTTTGCAATGATTGTAAAGTATTATAATGCCTTATCAAATTCCCCTCCCACACCAGAAAAATATGCCTTTTTTCAATGGTAGCAGGTATTAGTAGGCTTATGCACACACTTTTTTATGTATATTACTGAAACTTTCACTTTCATTTAACTTAACAATTGATAGCATTAGATTTCTTAATTATTCACTCAAATTGCAATGTTCTCTCAAATAACTTAATTTACTCACGACTCACACTATATCCTGTGTGGGGATTGCGGATAATTCTATTGAGAAACCCCCTTTCTGCGAAGTACCCCCGAGTTTCTGCTGATTCAGCAGAAACCTTGCATAAGTTGACAAGTTGAGGTTTCTGCGAACTTCGCCGATGCCGGCCGTAGAACACATGATGGGAAACTCGGCCGGAGCGTAATCAGCTTATGGTAAATTTTTTATGATTTGTTTATCCTGGGCTACAAATTTAAGATTATCCTATAATATTTTACGGATACATTCCAAAACGCAATTCCTGTCTCCTGTAAATTTCTTAACTGAGAAATGGTGTGGTAGGGCGATGTCCGATTTCGATGCAAAAAACGAGTGATGCAATGGCTGTCACGAGCGCGTCACTGCGGGATTTTGATCCTTGTGACGGCCGCCGTTTTCGTCACGACACTTTGCAAAAGCTTATATTTATGCACTTATGCTCAACTAATGTCTCTAAAAATGTATATACATGCCCCTACTGGTAATTAAAGCAGGGCTGTGTCAAAAAAACGAAGGTCAAACAATGTAGTACTAGTGTTCTTGGAGGCATCAGATGTTTACCCTACCCAAAAATCACTCAATTTTATGTCCTCTGCGCCATCTATACTGTTGGAATACTGGTTGCTACAAACGATTCCATTCCCCTGCCATGCCTTCTATATTAAGTACCATGCATTTCACCTCACTATTTCGCCACTATTATGCAGATTTTATGCTCGATTGTT
>JASFDH010001553.1:0-14289 GCA_036937195.1 Nidularia pulvinata
GAATTTCGCAGAATCGTCTGATTTTGGGACGCTGTCGTCCTTCTCCAACGCAGCGATGTCGTGCACATCAAGTTTGATTACTTCTCCAGCACCTTGCTTCTGGGAAGCTTTGCTTGCCTCCTTAGACTCTGCTTGGGCTGCCTCGAACTCTTCATCGTTTATATCCAATCCAAGTTCCTCGGCCATCAAACGAGTGAGATCCACAGGGAAACCAAAGGTATCATACAGCCGCCAGACGTCTTTACCATTGAGCTGCTTAGTTTTTTGTTCCTTTGCACGGGTAGCGAATTGATCAAATAACTTTTCGCCACGGTCGAGAGTGCGCGAGAAGGATTCCTCCTCCTCGTCGAGGATCTCTTTGATATCGTCGAGTTTTTTCGTGATCTCCGGGAATACATCGCCCTATAGACAAAAAGTAAGGCATGAACAGCTACTGTAGAGCTTTGACACGAATTGACTCACCATCGTTTCCACAACCACAGGCATCAAAGAAGAGAAGAAGGATCCAATGGTGACACCAAGCTTTTTCCTCGCGTACCGTGCACCTCTCCTCAATATCCGCCTCAAGACATACCCGCGACCCACGTTGTTGGGAACACCGCCGTCACTCAAAGCGAAAGTCAGGGTACGTACGTGATCGGCGACAACTCGGTATGCAGTGTCAATGCCATCTGCATCGTCTTTTCCGAAACGACCTTCATATGGCCGTACGCCTGTGAGCTCTCTGACCTTCTCGAAGATGGGCATGAAGACATCGGTGTCATAGTTAGATCTCTGGTCTTGGACGACAGACACGAGACGTTCAAAGCCCATTCCCGTATCTACGTGCTTAGAGGGAAGGGGTTTAAGAGATCCATCATCTTCACGGTTGAACTGGATAAAGACGTTGTTCCAGATTTCGAGAACATCAGGATCGTCTTGGTTAACGAGGTGGGCAGCGTTTCTCCCTCCGATGCGATCGTAGTGAATCTCGCTTTATTTCCAGTGTCAGTAAAAGGGCCGTGAATTTCAGCTCGATGTAGATACACACCTACATGGTCCACATGGTCCGGTAGCACCCATTTCTGCGAAGGACATAAGAACAGTGTCTGGCGAGGAGGCGAAGACAGCTTACCCCAGAAGTTATCTTTGGCATTTCCAGGAATGACATGATCCTCTGCAACACCTTGGTCGATCCAGTATTGCTTGGCCTCCAGATCTGGCTCGAGTCCGTTTTTAGGGTCTCCTTCGAAGTACGTGACATAGAGCCGATCTTTAGGAAGCTGGTAGACACTGGTAAGAAGTTCCCAGGAATAACCAATGGCTTCTTTCTGCCAAAGAAAATCGCGTTAGTCACTGGCAGCTATCGTGTCACAGGGCAATTTTTAACCTTGAAATAGTCGCCGAAGGACCAGTTTCCGAGCATCTCGAAGAATGTGTGATGATACGAGTCCTTGCCGACATCCTCAAGATCTAATCGTTATGGCAATTAGAGGAGAACATAAAAAATAAAAAACTATGCACCATTATGTTTCCCTCCTGCTCTGATGCACTTCTGAGAGTTGAAGGCGCGCTTGAGCTTGGACATGTCTGAATTGGGATCAACTGTGCCCAAGAAAATGGATTTGTACTGCGGCGGATAAGGATGAGAAATGTACAAAAGTAGGAAAGATGATTGACAGACCTGGTTCATTCCAGCATTTGCAAAGAGGAGGGTAGGATCTTCGAAGGGGATGGTGGGGGACGAGCGGACGAAGGTGTGGTTTTTCGAGCGGAAGAAGTTGAAGAACTCCTCACGGACCTTGGGGGCAGTCCATGGGCCAGTATAGGGTGCGTTCTGCATGGTAGACAATGAGCGCAGATGTGAGGAGAGACGGGGGTCGCAAGGGAAGATGGGAATCGGGGGGAAGATAGCTCTGCAGCGAGCGAGCATCCAAATGTAATCTGAACCTCATTCTAATCTGGGAGATTGACTCAAGGCGGACTTTGCCGATCCTCGATCACGCTTCACGTGCGCAGGAAAACCGACACGGTTCGACACTGTCCCGGACGACGAGCGCAACACGAGCACGACGAGCAAACCGACGAGTACATTGGCAGGGAACCCGAGCATACCGGTACTACATCCGAGCACACGTCGCTCATCGCCACTCTGCCCACTATGCCCCGGGTATCTCCCTCCATCCTCCGCCTCATTGCCCGCCCTCCACCTCTTCCTATTGCGTCCCACATAGCCCGCCCCTCCCTCTCCGCCGTCTGCCTACCCAGACAGACCCCCCTTCTGCTCGCACGCCGCTTCCCCATGGAGTCTCTCTCAATGCCGCCTACAACTACCCTTTCTCCCATTCTCGGCTCGCTCACTCAAGCTCGCTTTGCTCAGCGCGGAACAGAGTACCAGCCTTCCCAGCGTAAGCGCAAGCGCAAGCACGGCTTCCTCGCACGCCTGCGCAGTCTTGGTGGAAAAAAGATTCTCCAACGTCGGAGGGCAAAGGGCAGGAAGTATCTGTCTCACTGAGACCACTGCCGTCGATGTACGCGTACAATGTTACATAAAATACGTACGCATTCGTCGTCTTGGTCCACCTCTGCCTCTAACATCATCTTCTACAGCATGCTGCATAGAGGGGTCACCAAATTGTCTGTACATATCACGGGCTCCATCGTATATATATATACCAACTATTCGACGTTAATCACGGCCCTCGTCCCCGCTCCCCACTAGCCAATCGTGTCCTCGTCTAGTCAGAGCCTAATAAGCAATAGTCTGTGAATCATATTCTTCGTAATACAACTCATAGTCTGCTTTCCCAGCTTCGTCCCGTTGGACGATTGGCATATGGAAATTGAATGGAATATTTAAGCTGTCCGTAACGCCCGATAGTGGCTCGCGTACGGCATAGTGTTGCGGTGGAGAGAGGGGAGAGGACGGCGTAAACTCAAACCCTTGCTGGATAGAGGTCAACAGCGCCGAAATGGGCGTTTTCGTTGCCATCGTGTTCAGGACAGTGCTGTTACCAAAAGTATTTGCAGGGGGTGTGCATATTTCCTGTGTTTGTTCCGCAGAACCGTGCTCCGGGACTTCCTGTTCCACCCCTTCCTCCACTGTCGTGTGTTTTCCATCGGAATCTCCGTTAATGGACTCTGGTTTTTCAGTTGCATGGGTGACAGCCGACTCCTCGCCAGCTGAAGTTGTCATCGTAGGCTCTTTGGCGATCTCGTCTTCGACGTCGACGATGGCCTCCAAGTCGTTATCCTGCTTGATACCGTCGGGTACACTCTCAGACGCTTCCAAAGTTGGAAGGTCGGTGCATTCTAGTTTCGGGGACGGAGGAAGTGGAACCTGCGTAGGTATAGCAGCCCCACGGCGATCACTGGTGGTCTTCAATGTCGAAGCATTGCGACTAGTTGGCTGGGAGCCGATGGCTTGAACACTTGGCTTGACATTAAGCTTTGCCGTCGGTTTAGGTGCGTTGACCTTCCGAGCACCCGGTCGTCCCCATAATGGCTTCGTCACTGCAATGACGGCGACCTTGGTGTCCACAGACAGTTTCGAGCGCGCAAGTTGGGAAAGAGTTGGCTGGGTGACACTCCGCGCCACTGCAGGCTTTGCACTTCTACTCGATACCGCTATTGTCGAATTAATCTTTGTCGGTGCTGTCTTCGATGTCGGAAGTACCTTGCTCCTTGGATGGGCCACTGATTTTGTTCGCGTCACTTCGGTAGTAGATAGTTGTATATGTGAATTTGATGGTTTAGCGCTAGTCGAGTGGACACTGCCTGTTCTTGAAGTTGGCCGACTTCCCATCGGCTTCTGCTGTTCCTCAATCTCAGGCGCTTTTTCAGGAACAGGTATTCTGCGGGGTCCGCTGGCACTAGCGTTCATGTTGGGTTTCGAGGATTGACTTGTCGGTTGAATCTGAGTGCGGAAAGGGCCGGTAGAATGGTCTGAACTGGGAGGCACTCGCGCAGAACGACCCGAAGAGGCTTTTGACTGCATGCTTAGTCCTAGATCCCTCGCTGGACGGACAGGTCCTAAAGCAATCGATGCCCCTTGGGAAGCAGTAGCCTGCCTTGCAGGTTGTACAGGCCTGACAGGAACATACTGTGGCGGAGGCATGTCATTCGCAACTTGGTTACTCGTCCCTTTCTTTGCTTCTATTAGGGCTCTACTGGCATCTTGAGACTTCGTAACTGTACTGGAAGCTGAAGCAGATCGCATATGGCTGCCAACATGGCGAGAACTCGATGGGCCGCTTTTAGACTGGAGCGCGGACGTCGATGAAGATAGCTTTTGACCAGTCTCAGAAGTGGAAGGGGCGGAAGGTTTCTGCCGCGACGTTTTGATATCAAGGTATTTTCGAATCGTTGGAGTGAGCGGCCCCGTGAAACTATGAGCACACAGTTAGCAACAATAGCCATGCATGTACACAGAAGACTGCGCACCTATCCACCCTTGTTGGAAATAAAATCTTGTACCCTTCAAATACTTTTCTTCCGCTCTTCCTGATATCTGCATTTGCGTCTCTAGCGCTAATACGGATGATGGCTTCGATATCCTTCGCCCTCACCTCTTTCTCCAGATCGGGTGGATTGCAACAGTTCAAGCACACCAGCGTTCCCTCCGTAACTGCAAGCCTTAGTGATGTCGACTTTTCTTTTATGGATTGTAAGAAGTACGGCAAGACTGCAGCCGACTGGGTTGCTTCGATTATGGACGTGATGCAGGTGCGAGACCGGACAACGACGACCTTGTTTGTGCGGCTGCAAAGGGTGAGCAACGTGGGGATAAAGACAGGAATGAGTGGTTCGAAGCTTCCGCCGAGGCCGCTTGCAATGGCGGAAACAAAGTCTATTGCTGCTCCAGAAAGACGCGTTCGCTCGGAAATCATGGAGTTTGTAATTGGTCGATGCAATGACTTTATTTCGGGCACGAGAATAGCTGGGAGTTCGCAGCCTCCGTCTTCACACAGAGTGCGAAGATGAGTGATGCTGGAAGCAATGCGCTCCCAG
Organism: Nidularia pulvinata; assembly: GCA_036937195.1. Classification (NCBI taxonomy): domain Eukaryota; kingdom Fungi; phylum Basidiomycota; class Agaricomycetes; order Agaricales; family Nidulariaceae; genus Nidularia; species Nidularia pulvinata. The sequence continues at coordinate 4,990 of JASFDH010001553.1, forward strand.
GATTCCTCTGTCTCTGTGAGGCACAAATTCGTCCGCAGAGCGTCGATGTCTCGTTTCAAGGACGTAGCAGACTCGCCCTAGTCAAGAGCTAAGTCAGTACTATGGTAGCCCACCAGTATCATCCGAACGCTTACGCACCTCCCTCATTGACGACATGTTGAGTCGAGAAATAGACCAAAATGGATTAAGCAGCGAAAGAGTTCAAATAAAGACGGGGTTTTTCGTAAATTCCTTGGACGGAAGAGAGTTGGTGACAATGACTGGCGTATTCAAGGTTGAACTTGCCTGCCAAGTTCAGTCGCTGCCGCATTTGTACCTCAGTCATGTGATCGCGTCAATTGTGACCGATCGTGCGCTTCAAAATCCTTTCAAATACGACGACGTACCCCAACCCATTATTCACGACCAAATCTCTTCTGCTCTCTAGCCACCGACGAAGTTTTACTTTTCATATATTTGAAACGTGTCCTTAACCTCGCGTTCAGCAGAGATGGCGCAAATGTACGGGAAAGAAAAAGATGCGGAACGTGATCTCGCAGGTGGGCGAAAAACGTCCCTATAGGCTATGGTACCTGGTAGAACGTCTAATTCTCCTCATAGATCAATCGACAGACCCCGGTTTTATCTCATTTTACTCCAAGTTATCCCCAAAGTCTCCAGAGACTGGTACTCTTAGGTTATTCTATCGTGCAGGCAGTGATCCATTCTATGCTGTATATGGTCCAGACGCGCTTTTCGTCGCGCAGCATGTATATCACACAAATTCAGTGATCAAATATCTCGGGGCGGGAGGACGTGCTGCAGGCCTTCCAAGCGTTTCCCTCAAAGTCACCGTCGCTCAAGGGCTGCTTCGAGAGGCTCTTACTACGAAACAGCTACGCGTAGAGATATGGGTTCCTGAGCCAGGACAGGGAAAGAAATGTGCCAAATTCCGTTTGGACAAAGAGGTGCGAGTTCAATCATTTTAAAATACCGCTGCTGACATTCCCGACTGCTAGGCTTCTCCTGGCAATCTTCAAGCTGTTGAAGACCTGCTATTCATCAATTCAGACCTTCTCTCTGCGCCGATAGTCATGGCTATTAAGCTTGCATCTGCGCCTGCAGCGGCTGCTGGTACGAAAGCTAAGGTCAAAACGGTCGGCGTTGCCTTTGCCGACACCAGCGTCCGCGAGCTAGGAGTTGCGGATTTTGTAGACAATGATATATTCTCAAACTTGGAGGTATGCTCATGTTTCAAACATCTAGTAACGATATTGACGATTATTCCAGTCGCTTATAATTCAACTCTCCGTCAAGGAGGCAATCATTCCGACAGGAACTGCGTCTGGCACAACAGACCGCGATATTGATCTGAGCAAACTCAAATCGGTTTTGCAACGCTGCGGAGTTGTGTTCACGGAGAGAAAGCCGAGTTTGTCCTAATCGCTAATCATTATTAGAAATATTCATGCACTAATATGGGGTTTGTAGGCGACTTCACTGCAAAAAACATTGGGGATGATATGCCTCGCTTGCTAAAGGCCACGCCAGCGTCCACATCTTCTTCCGCGGATGCTTCTATGACCATTCGTAAGGGCTGTATTTTCTACTTCCCATCCTTGTGCTTATCTTGTGTTTTTCATATAGCGCAGCTGTCACTTCCCGCAGCCCCATCTGCTCTGTCTGCCCTGATTTCATACCTCTCTCTCCTTGCCGATCCTTCAAATCATGGCGCATATACACTTCGGACACATGATCTATCGCAATATATGAGGCTTGACGCCAGTGCATTGAGGGCGTTGAATTTAACAGAAGCACCAGGCAATTCTGTGAGTGGATGCTCTCTTTCAGCCTGCATTTGCACTTACCATTATCTCACATCATCAGGGGACAATGACCCGGAATACCACGCTACTTGGATTGCTGAATAAATGTAAAACAGCACAGGGAACAAGGTTACTGGGAACTTGGCTGAAGCAACCTTTGATAAACCTACATGAAATACGTGCGTTAACTGACGACCCGAGTTGTTCCTCGTTTCTATAACTTAAGCCTTCAATTTAGAAAGACGCCAGAACCTTGTTGAAATATTCTTTGACGATACAAATACGCGCAGAACACTCCAGGTCTGTGTCAGGTTTACACCATTTATCACCTCTTTGCTCACTTCTTTGAAAGGACGAGTTCATGAAACTGATGCCAGACATGCATCGTCTCAGCAAGCGATTCCAGAAGTCGGTAGCATCTCTCGAGGATGTTGTGCGCGTTTACCAAGTTGTTCTCAAGGCATGTTCACTTTCACTATGGTTTTTCCACAAAATGTTTACTTGATGCTACTGTAGCTGCCTGGCATGATTGAAACTCTAGAGGGGATACAGTCATTAAGCGATGAATATTCTTCGTTGGTGGATGAGACGTATCTGAAGCCACTGAAGGCACTTCTTGCATTATCCGAGGTGTTTTCATTCTAACTTACTTGGATTATAGGAATATGAAGGTAGTCTGGCCAAATACGCCGAAATGGTCGAGCAAACCCTCGATTTGAACGAGCTTGACAACCATAACTACGTTATCAAGCCAGACTATGACCCTGAACTTCAAAAACTTGCCGATAAACTCACTGAGGTTAGTTTCTCGACTTCACTATTATTTCTTACTTGATGTTACACTTAGGTTCGAGATGGGTTAGATGAAGAACATGCCAATGTTGGAGAGGATCTCAACATCGAGTTAGACAAAAAGCTACACTTGGAGAATAATCAAGTGTATGGTTACTGTTTCCGACTGACGAAGAATGTGTGTCGGCTATATCAGTTTTGGTTTATGTTGTTCGCATATTCTAACTGCGGCGTTCTCAGGACGCAAAAAGCCTTGCTAAGAAGTATATTGAACTAGGCACTAACAAAAGCGGAGTCTTCTTCACCACCAAGACTCTTAAACAATTGTCCGAAGACTTCAAAGAATTCTCGCAGAAGTACAGCAGAACACAGAGTGGATTAGTCAAAGAAATTCTGAACATTGCCTGTAAGTTTCCGAGATTCTGAGTCCAAAAACTGATGCGCAATTCAATTTCCTTTAGCCACTTACACTCCTGTGCTTGAATTACTTGATAATGTTGTGGCACATCTAGATGTCATTCTCAGGTGGGCGAATCGTTACTATGTAACGAAGAACTACGCTAATATGTCGGCATTGTAAAGCTTCGCGCATGTCTCTGTACACGCCCCCTTATCTTACATTAAGCCAACCATATTAGAGAAAGGTCGGAATTCCTTCTTACCTTTGCCTTCTGATGTTCATGCATAAGCCTTTGACTTTTTAGGCTCTGGGGATCTTATTCTCAGAGATGCTCGGCATCCTTGTTTAGAAGTTCAAGATGGGATTGAGTTCATCCCAAACGACGTAGAAATAATCAAAGGTCAGTGGTGCTAAATCATTTTCTAGTCTATTCGGATTTATAATTTATTACAATTCTCATTCAAGGACGTAGCGAGTTTCAGATTATCAGTGAGTGAGCTGACGTTTGCATGATTTATTCATCCCAACCATTTCAATAGCTGGCCCTAACATGGGAGGAAAGTCTACATATATTCGTCAGGTCTGCATTTATTGCGCTCCGTTCCAAACGTGAACGCTTATTTCTACTGATAGGTTGGGGTAATAGCTTTGATGGCTCAAATTGGTTGTTTCGTGCCATGTTCAGAGGCAACGCTACCTATTTTTGATTCGATTCTATGTCGAGTTGGAGCAGGCGATAGTCAGCTCAAAGGGGTTTCCACTTTCATGGCAGAAATGCTGGAAACTGCAACTATACTCCGCGTAAGAAACTATATGGCGTGTATTGTTGAACCATATGCTAATAGCGATGCGTCGACAGTCCGCCACAAAAGATTCTTTAATCATCATCGATGAATTAGGCCGTGGTGAGCACGGAATACATGAGTTCCTGACGTTGTGCTGACCTCACCTGTAGGAACATCTACCTACGATGGTTTCGGCCTTGCATGGGCAATTTCAGAGTACGTTTTAATGCACTGGAAAGTGCTTTGAAAATTCATTACCACTTCCACAGGCATATTGCTTCACAGATTCATGCGCTCTGCCTATTCGCAACCCACTTCCACGAGCTGACGGCTCTCGATCAACAGTTGCAGCATGTGAAGAATTTGCACGTTGTAGCTCATGTTACCCAGACTGGATCGGGCACGCAAGACCGAGACATAGCTCTGCTTTACAAAGTTGAACCTGGTATGTCAATACGCGATCTAGGATGATGCACATGCATATTTTGAAAATAGGTGTCTCCGACCAAAGCTTTGGTATTCACGTCGCTGAGTTAGCCAACTTCCCCGAGAGCGTAGTCAAAGTAAGTCTGATTTTAAATTCTAATTCTATAGATTTTGACTGTTACTTTTCAGCTTGCCAAGAGAAAGGCCGACGAGCTGGAAGACTTTGGCGGGAGTAAGAAATATCACAGGACTACCGTGTTCTTCTACTAATCGCTTTCAATAGAGGACAAGGAGGCGGAGTCATCACCAATGTCTACCAAAGTTACCGAAGAAGGCGTGAAAATTATGGAAGATCTGCTTCGCGCTTGGTCCTCGAGTGGTCCCGAACAAGATGATGAAGATATAGTCATGAGCGACGATCTAACGCCGGAAGATCAACTCAACGAACTGAAGAAGTATGTTGAGGATTTCCGGACACGCATCGAAGGGAACGCGTGGCTGCAATCGGTAATCACCTCGTTCTAATGTATTTACACCCTGCTAGTTCTCGCTTTGCACATTGCTTTCGTTGATACCTGTAATATACATGCACCACATTATTTTTTATTCACATACATATGCATTATTGGCAATCATTGGTCTGTTCATGGCGTGTTTCCTCGACGATCATGATGGTGGCAATTGACGCTGAACACGAACTCACGTGATTGCCCGAACGCGACTTTGGCAGCAGAGCCCAAGTGTCCATTAAACGTTAACTAAACTGTACAGCGGACGGGCCCTTTCTAATCTTCCTGTCATTCCACGACATCTCTGTGTGCAGACAGATGGCAACGCCAGGAAAGCCTCGACAGTCTGGGATCCTTGCTCCTGGAAGGATTAGCAGCATACCTACTCCAGGAAGATCTCGCGCAAGCTCGGGCGTATACCAACATGCAGCACCACCTGCCACGGACGACATGTCTCGCGCATTTGCAGATGCGATCAGAGCAAATGACCCATCCCAGCACCGTCTTCCGCAGAGCGCCACCTCCGCCTCCTCATTATCCCCCCAATCTGCAACGCTACCTTCACAGACTGGTCGTCGCTCTGTGGCTTCGGGCCGTCCCTCCTCTTCTGCGTCGACGTCCTCAGCGACTAGCTCGACATATAATAGAGCTTCTGAACGCGCGAAGACGCCGATATCTGCGCGCCCGCCAAGTCGGCCACCTAGCCGACACTCTGATGTCTTTGGAAGGAGCACCATTACCAAGGCTTTCGAAGTCGGGGACAACGTCAGGATAGAGTCGTTGGGATACGAAGGCACTCTAAGGTATGTGGGCGAGATTGAAGGAAAATCTGGTCTATGGGCAGGCGTCGAACTCAGTGGAGGATTTGCGGGAAAGGGAAAGAATAACGGCAGTGTTAGCGGGTAAGTAGCTCCTCGTCGAAATCTGTGGAGCTATGAATTTCTAATACTGCTATACTATCAAAGACATCAGTACTTTGTCTGTCCAGAAAAATGTGGTGTCTTCGTTGCGACAACGAAGCTCTCTCCTCCAACGGTTGGTCCTGGGGCAATTCCGAGACCATCGTCAGTTGCATCTTCTCGTGGTGGTCGTGTAACTCCTGGATTATCCGGCAGAATCACACCCTCATTCTCTGCATCGAGTTCAAGGCCCTCGCTATCCAATGGTCGAGTCACACCTTCAGCTAGCGGTCGAGTAACCCCTTCCTTCTCCAATGGGAGAATTACGCCAGGAGTTACACCTTCTGCGAGTACTCGACTTCGAACACTCTCTAGACCTGCTCCGAAACCAGCCGTCCCTGCTCTTGCTGATAAAATCACTGCGGGATCACGCGCTTCGAAATACATGTCCATGACGGCGAAACAGCTCAGCTCTCGCGATGCAGGTAACCAGAGCCCATCTCGACGGAGCACTCAGACAAGCCCATCACCTGTACCTCCATCTCCTTCCCATAGCTCTCGGCTGATGTCATCGCCGACTCGACCAACTGGATCTCCATTCTCGACCCCGAAGCCAAGTCTCGGTGGCCGTATCCCAAGCATGAGTGGGACACCATCTCTACCTTCTAGCAAAGGTCGCCCATCCATCAGCACTCCACGGGCGCGGATCCCCAGCGGTGTAGCTATGCCTCCCCCTGCCTCCCCTATGTCTGCGGCATCCCGCAAACAGGAGCCCGAAGGCATTTCCGTGTCCGATCTGCAGCTCCATGGCAAGCTCCTGCAAGAGAAAATCGCGCTCCTAACATCGAGCGATTCGTCTCGAATTTCTCCTACACGGCCCGAGTCGGTGGCTTCTGCCCGGTCTACGACGACAGAGGACCGTGATCTAATAGCCCAGCTACAGTCGCGGTTACAAGCCCTGGAATATGACAATGATAGATTGCGCGCCGCCGCTGCCGCAACAGCCACTGAAGTCAAAGATGCCGAGTCGCCCACAAAGCTGGAACAGGATCTGCAGTCAGAACGCGATGAAGCCACGAGCCGAGTTGTGCAGCTGGAAGAACAACTGATGAACGTGCAAGATGCTCTTGACACTCGTAGTAAGCAAATAGCAGAACTGGAAGAAGAGCGGCAGAAGCTAGCTTCTGATTTGGAGGCGCAGAAGGGTGAGGGACAGACACGCCTAGATGCTTTGCAGCAGAAATTGGACGAGGATGCTGCTCTTCTGAAGACGTTGAGAGGGGTTATCGATAACAAAGAAAGTCTTGTCATCCAGTCCGAGAGTATCCTGAAATCTAAGGAAGCAGACAACCTGCAATTGCAATCCCAACTGGAGGGAGTTATGGCCGACCTTGAGGAGGAAAGAAAAGAACTGGGCACACAAATCGACGAGCTCAGACTAGCCGGACAAGTAGGTGTTTATTTTTATGGAACGTGAAATTGACGTAGACCATTCGACAGGAAACAATTGCTCTGTATGAAGAGCGCCTTAGCACAGCCGATAGTCAACGATACGAGCTGGAGAATCAGATTGCTTTACTTGAAGCGAGAGCCCGTGCATCAGACCAACCAGCGTCTCCCGGTGCCTCGTCACGACATGTCTCATCAGCGACGGAGATCGACAACGAAACCCTGCGTGATCAAGTCATACATCTCCAGAAGAAAATCACGACCATGGAGGACATCATCGAAGACTCTCGAGCGGCGTCAGAAAGGGAGGAGGCGGCGTTCCGGGAACGGATGAAGCGATTGAAGGAAAAAGAGGATGGGATGAAAAAAGAACTGAGCGAAGGCAGAAAAGAAGTCGAGAGAATGACTAAATCAGAAGCTAACGCACGCAGCCGTGTGGAAGAAATCGAAGAAGCCCTACGGGAGAGCACTGTCGCGTTAGAAAATGCACGTGCAGAGGTGGAAGCCCTCCGGACGGAGCTCGCGGTGAGAAAATGAAATCCTCTATTAACTGTTACGTTTCTTAATAGTGATTGCACAGAATCTTGATGCATTAGTTGGCGACGACGGGACCGGGGACCTTTCTTCGAGGGTGGCCGAATTTACTCAACGAGCGGCTGCAGATCGTGCCCGATTCGACGAAGAGATCACGCAACTTCAAGGCATGCTTCAGCAGGCTCGAGCCAGTGAACAGCAAGCACTACGGATATCAGATACTGCTGGAGTGCAAAGTCAAGCGTCCCCGCAAGAGCTACAAGAGTTGCAAGATGCCGTATCGGACCTTCAGGATCATAATAATAAGGTAAGTGGGCATGTTATTTCTTCGATTCATCAAAATTTACTTGTAATGAACAGCTGCGCCAACACAATTCTGATTTGGAGAGGCAGCTGACAGACATGGGCCGAGAGCTGGAAGTGCGTTCGAAGGAACTGGAGAGTCTAAAGGAAAAGATCAACCATGTACCTGTCACGAATGGCGTCCATGGTTCTCTGAAACGCGTACCTTCGTCGCCATCGTCATCGAAACATGAGAGCCTGTCAGCTGCTCGCGAGGAAATCACTGGTCTCAAGTTAGTTCATGTGTTCTCCAGCACATCCCTAGCTAACCCCGTGAGCAGATATATCGTTCAAGAGCTACAGAAAGAGAACGTGACGGCTACTCAACGAATCCAAATTTTGGAATCTGAAAATCAACTACTGACATCGGAAGCGGACCAACTACGCCAAGTATGACTCGATTTTCTGCCTGTTGACATGTTTACTAATATCCACCAATTACAGGAAGTGCAGATTCTGGAAGACAATCTTGACAATAGTCTTGTACGTGAAGAGAATGCGAGCGACGAGAAGGGGTCCGGGACTGGATCAACGGACAGCGGCTCGTTGCAAGCTATGTTGAAAGAACAGAAGACTCGATTTGAGGTATGTAACCAGAGTGGCGAGAGGATACTTCGTTCCTTCTCACGAGTACGATGCAGGGAGATCTCGAGCAGCTGCGGAAGCGATTGTCAGAGACAGAGATGAAGCACGCGCGGACAGCTCACGACGTAAGTCCGGATTGTACTTGTGCGGTTGAATGTGCTAAGAAAGATATGCCACCATAGCTCAACAAGGAAATCAGCGAACTGGAAGCACTTGTAGAATCCAAGGTGAGCAAAGAGGCTTTTATTTTGGTTGACGGAGTTGACGTGGCGCGTGCAACTAGATATACCGTGAAGTAAGAGGGCTATGTTTTCTATTCCTCACACGAGGAGCTAATTGTATGTTAGGATGAACTCGAACAAGAGGTGGAGCGGCTGAAGGATAAGCTGGCGCGCCAAAAGAAATCGTCAAAGACAATGAATGAGACGAACGAGCCTCATCGACGTCTGAGCACGGCATCAACGAGCACCATGGCTTCGGAGATGTCTGTGGGTACGGTGTGCGAGATCTGCGAGCGACCGGGGCATGACATCTTCAACTGCGACCTGCTGAAGGACGAGGGGGCAGCTTCGGGGTCGGGGGCGAAGGTTGGGGTCGGGGAGTTGTTCTGCGAGGACTGTGAGAACCCGGGGCATGTTGCTGCAGACTGCCCACACTCGCTAGATGTTTTCTAGCGACGAAGCCTAGTAACGAGGAGGACAGTATATATGATTTAACAGTATACCCATATATGTAATACGTCATTGAACTAATACGGCAGGAGGGTTTCCATTT
>JASFDH010001554.1:0-14274 GCA_036937195.1 Nidularia pulvinata
GTCCAGTATCAACTACTTCTGGGTCCTAGGCATTTTGGTATGACCAATCTCAGGTACTCTTGCAAAGCTGGCAGCCCGGGGCTCAACTCCAGCTCTCCAGTCTACTGTAGTGAGTGCTTTTGGTATTGTAACCAATTATATTCGCACAAAACAGGGGTGGCTGAACACATGCCATATTACCAGGATATAGCCCAGAGGTTCTGGACAGATAGAGTGCATGAGGTCACCAAGGAGAGACTCTGGAGACTCCAGGAATATCTTGGGTAAATGTGTTTGAGCACTACCAGGGTACAAGAGTCAAGATGGGCAATAGCTTCAGCTCATGTGCTGCACCTCCTTTGTTCCTAATGCCCAATTTACAGATAACAGTGAGTGAGTTGTTCAAGTATAATGATAGTTGATACTCAACTTCCTGACAGGAGATTTGGTCAGGGGGGATCTCCAGAGACTGGAGATCTTGTTGAGTGCAAAGTACAACAATGAGAGGACAATACAAGTAGATATGAGTGAGGATGATTTAGAGGTAGTTATTCACTAGTTGGAGACTAGTAGATATGTTGAAGACAATATAATTAACAAACTGAAATACTATGATACATTCAAAGTACTTAAATACTAAAAAGTCTGAGTAACCAGAGTAATATGCAGAGCACCATAATCATACTAGTGCAATGGAGAAGTGAGTGGGTTAAGAGATAGAGAGCATATGACAAAGACTAAAGGAATACAAATTGAATGTTAAGACAGAGAGATATACTATGAAAAGTATAGTGTGTGTGGCTGAAATGAAGTAAGTACAAAAATGGAAATGGACCAGAGTAAACCTGAGTAAACCCAGAGATGAGCAGGAAGTTAGGAAAGTGTCAGGATTGATTGTGAGCAGTTCAGAGATGGTGCATGCTGTGCTTTATAGGGATATGACATGTATTACCATCCTTGCTATCAGCTATCACCCTATTGTAGCTGTAATTATTTGTAAGCATGAGCATAGGAAGCTGCAAATTAACTAAATTTTGAGGACAGTCCAAGCATTTAGGTCATAATGTAGTAATTTCTCCAAATCATCAAGTAAGGCATACATAATCTTTACCAGAAGTGCTGCAGAACAAGCTATGCAAAATACAAATATTGTCATTATCCTCTTCACTTTAAGTGCAGTAGAAGTAGTTTGGATGCACTCATTCAGGCAACAACTAAAGAGTTAGCTGTTACTACTTGTGCTAATGAGGTGCAAACTGACAAGATGAGCTCACTTTCCACCATAATCATTGGGGCATGTGGAATATCCTCCTGGGCAGCCACACAAGGGAGGATCAGAGGACACCAGCAGTGAATTTTTTGGAAGTACCAATTGGCTATTAGATGTGAGAAGATGAGTGAGAAGAATGACCAGAGAGCCAAAACAGAGTGGAGGAATGTGAACATGGCCCAGATTGATATTCAAGTCAGATGAACCTATATTCAGTATATTTACTCAGTTGAAGATGGCATTTAAACATTCATGGAGGTTGAATGGAGGCTGCTGTTAGACATTACTCATGTCAATTTTGAATTGAATTTCTGTTATTCTGAGAAGGTACAAGAATCATTCACTATCCTTCATATGTATGTTTAGGAGATCTGAAGAACTGCCCTGCAAGAATGGAAGTGATGCTTATTTGGATACCATTATATTACAGTCAAACCTGCCATAAACCATACCCCTCAGTGGACAGCCAAATCTATGGGTTATGGGTTTCAAAAGGTATGGTAAAAATGGACTCAAAAATATTTAAAAATTCATTGAAAAGTTCAGAGCAATAGATTCATATAGAAAATATATAATTTGTAAAAGAAACCAATTAAAGTAGTAGCTTTCATAGACCTTGAAACCTCAAGGCATAGTTGCCTCTCAAATGATCCCAACAAGACTTCAAGTTTACAAGCAATGAGGTCATTTGAATCTTCAATGCACCTCCCAATGATTGTTGCTACCCTGAGGGCTTCATGACAAGTTGGGTGAGGCTTAATGGGAACATCATTGTCATTATCTCCACTGTTTATCTCAATGCTCTCATATGCCTTGATGGAATTGATGACAGCATGGTAAATTTATTTGTCTGATATTTCTGATAACACCTAAGATTCACCATCTGGGTTCAGAAGAGAATCAATGTTCCATTCAGTTCTTTTGCTGAAGAGCCCCAGTTGCAACAAAATCATTAAGTGCATTTTCAACTTGCCTCTCTGCCTTGATAATTGGACATGCTTCTGATGGGAAGATGTGAACCAGGGAAGAAATGGGATTGGAAGGTGGTATTGTACAAGATGTAGAATCCATGTTAGGTAAGATTCCTGCCTTGTGCCAGCAGTTCTGAATGGTTATTGTGTCAACTTTGTGCAAGGTAGCATTTGCCAGTGGCATTACTTGGAGCTGATTTATGTCATAAATTTCAGCTGGTGTTATGCCTTCATTGTAGCAATCAATAGCTTGTTGAATGAATTGGGCATGATAGTGGGCATTGAAATATTGGATAACACCCTGGTATTTCAGTTGGACATAGGCAGTAAGATTTAGCTTGAAATTATCTATCTGGATATTTTGAAGGTTGGAAGAAATTATGTGACCAGAAAAGTTATCCTGAAGCAGGAGTGTTTTTCTTTCCTTTGCTATTAGTTCCTCATCCCATTGCTGAATCCAGTCTTGATAGATATATGCAGTCATCCAGGCCTTTACATTATTTTGGTAGTAGAATCATAGTTGGGCAGCTGACATTTTGTTGAAGGCTTGAGGATATGCAACTTCCCCAATGACAAGAGGTGGGAGTTTATCAGATCCATCAGCATTTGATGTGAATGCATATGCTAATCTGATCTTTCTTCCTTTGACTCCAGAATTTTTACAATCAGACAAGTCTCTATCAGGAACCATTCTACATTTCAGGGTCAGCACTATCATGAATTTGCCTTTTCTTTTTAGCAATTATCATTATCTTATCTTCAGGTCTTATCACAGAAATATCTAATCTCTGGAATAACACATGGAAATTGCATGGATATCATGAGGCAACTGCACCCATGAGGGATATACAAGGCTCTCTTTTATGATTAATTGTTACTTACATGCACAACACACATGTATGCAGCACATTACTTACATGGATGGACCATGAGTAGTACATGCATAGTACATGAGTTAGGTAGTATTTAGGTACATCATTACCCCAGTCTTGAGCTGGTCTTCTCTCCACTAGCAATACAGTGCTCATTCCTACTCCCTTATCCTCTTCCCTCTCTGAGTGATTTGATGACCTCAACATTGCACTATTGAATCTATTGTTTGTGTGTCTGACAAGCACAAGGTTGGAAAAAGACTGCAAGATGGGTGCATGTCCATAAAAAAGACTGGTTTCATCCATATTATAGATGTTGCATAACTCATATCTGCCCTTTGGAATAATATCCTTAATCCTTTTTCTTTTGTTCTCCACAGTGTTTGGATTTGCTGATGCTGCTTCCTCATACCATATAATTTCATTTAAGCCATTCCATCCATTGAAACTTTCTAGCCCGCCATTGCTCAATTTCAGCTAGTCTTCTTTGGGAATTCCAACCAGGTCTGCAAATGTGTTCCATTTGTGGTGAAAGACTTCACTATTCCACAAAAGGCCATCTCCCATCACCTTTGAAACCCATAGGTACATCATCTCAGTAACTTCAGGATGCTCAGTCTGTTGTATGTGCTTTGCTGTCTGGTCCCTTTCAAGGTTCACCTGCTCCCACTGTTCATGAATTTTGGATTCCTCTTTGACCCTGCCAAAATCAATCACTGTTTAATTGTGAGGTTTGGATACATTGGTGCAAAATGACAAGCAGTTTTTGATTGGTTTCAGCCATTTTTGTGATACCAGTCTAGTATTTCTATGTGTTGTCATAATGTAGATTTTTCTTTCTTTGTGAAACTGGAGCAGTGGACTGACTTGTTTTCTTCTTAGGTGCTTTGGCTTCCTTCTCATACTCTGAACATGTACAAAAAAATCAATGATTTGCCAGTCTCAGATATACATTTCTGTTTGTTTCCTGCTATCTTAACAAAATCACCTCCAAACTCCCTGAGCTTCTTTACAATATCTTTCCCTTTCTCATCCAGCTGCTCAGCCCCCTAGTTGTAGTCTGAGGCAGACTCAAGGGTGTCAAGAACAAGTTGCTCACCAATAGTGCTTGCTTCATTGTTCAACTACTGCTCATTCAATGATTAAATGGATTCCTTCCAAGCCAGCTTTTCATTAAACTCATCTTGACAGATAGTAATAGCTTTTGTAAATTTAGTGAGACCAGTTTTAAGAACATCAAATGGTTTAAACATGGTAAAAGTAATTATAAAACATTAGAAAGTTGAATTTCGAGATTGCCCACTAGCTATGTGGCATGTCATGGTGATGAATCTACTGGTAAATCAATTACTGGACTAAGACCAGCCTAATATAGGAGGGCAAACCTATGGGTTTTGCATGCAAAGGGGTATGGGTTATGGGTTGCATTTCCCCGCCCACTGAGTCGGTGAACCCAAAAACCTATGGGATATAACAAGTTATGGGTTTTCCCAGGTATGGGTTGCAGCAGGTCCGATTATAGAAAAGTTATAACGGTTCAGCTCAGCTGTAGTTTGCCTAAAAATTATTCCTCTAGTTGTCATCCGCATTCCCTGCATTCACTCACAGTGCCATGGTCAAAATACTCGCCCTTTACCTTGTCGCAACGTCCCTTCTGGCTATTACCATACCCTCATGCGCGACTTCTATAAAGATCAAACGAGACGCTATACCTTGCACTTCACCTGTTTGCGGATGTGCATCTGGAATGAAGGCTTGTGGGGATCCCAGTGGATGGTGAGCAGAGCATCAGTCCTCGCGCAATCCAATCGATAAACTTGCTGAGATTTGGCATTAGTTGTTGTCCGGAGAGGTTCGTACATATATTGAAGGCTGAGCACTGAAATAAGCAGGATAAGCTAGCACGTGTTTGAAGGGGAGTGTGTTTACCGATCGTAGGGAATATTGGAGTCCCGTTGTGTTTTATACCAGTACTTCCGGGAGGACTTCAGGAGTAGCGGAAGGTGGAAGTTTGCCGAATAGTAGAAGTGACAATGAGAATGGCCATAATAAAGCTTTCTGAGTCGAAGGACCTTGGGGAAGACGGAGCTCTTCGGCCCATGTTCTCATTGGTACAACAGAAAACAATGATATAAAAGTACAAGTTACAAGTGGTTTTCTGAGTATTACAATGCAACGAAGCTTCAAGTTCGGCAGTAGCAGTACAGCTTGCAGTTTATTTCAATGGTATGCGGCCTAATTTGGCGATCAAGATAGCAGAAATAATAATCTAACCAGAGAGAGAATCCGAATGTCACCAACGACGCGTCGACGAAGAAGCGCAGACCGAACATACCTTCGCTCCGAAAAGATCTCAATCCAACTTCCCACCTCCATTTCTTCCGGTGTCACTCTTTCCAACATCACCTCTCCTCACAGCCTGCGATTTTTCCTCATAATCCTTCGTTCTCGTCCCCGCCCGGCTCCATTCCCCCGAGGGTGGTTCATAGGGCTTCTGCACTTTGTCAGAGTCCGGATCGACGCGATGCACGCCACTATCCGTTGGTGGACTCGAGTCGACGTCCTTTGCGTATGTGTCGGTGGTATGACCGTGCGAGGGCGGGTTGCTACGGGAGAGCGGATCAGCGTACAGCGCGCGGGGGCTTGTGTGGATGAGGCGCCGGTTTGAGGAGAGAATTTGTTTGCGGATGGTGAAGAACATATTATATGTTATAATGGAAGGAGTTGGATATAGAATTAAAGGGCGAAGAAGTCTGGGGAGGTAGTGGTTGAAGGACAAAATACGCAGGTGGGAACTTCGAAGTTAGCGCTGGGCGCATGACCATACCTCACGCGTCGCTCAGCACGTGCTTATTTTCTCCTGATTCCACACCACCTTCATCTCCTTCACTATGCCCAAGAAATCTCACCAAGCTCCCCCTGCACTCGAAAAAGTCGAAGCGGAGGCAGGTCCTTTAGTAGAGCCTACACCTCCTGTTCAGGTTCTATACTGCGAAAGTAAGTTTCTGAGCTAGATCTTCGGAGCGCACCGATCGATGAAAGGCAGCTGACGCACCAGAACCCAGTATGCACCTTCCCGGTCGAGTACTGTGAATTCGGCTCGAGCTTCACGCGGTGTAAGGAGTGGTTGAAGGAAGAACATCCGGATCTGTTTGATAAGTACTACTCGGAAGGTTCGCCGCTGCACTCCATTTTGACATCTGGATGCTTACTGATTTGTCGTTCCTTGTATCTGTAGAAGGGTTGCAGGCCCGGTTAGGAACGCTTAGTCTCGAGGCGCAATCAAAGTTAGAGAAGGACACTGCCAAGAAAGAAGCGAAGGCAGAAGCAAAGGCAGACGCTGAACGCAAGAAAAAGCTCGCATCACAGGTGCGTTCCTCTCCTTCTCCACTGTCTATCAACTGCTCGAACCTGTCGTGTTTTTCCATAGATAACGATCAAACGCATCGAGCGCACAAAGCGAAAACATGTCACAGCGATTCACGGCCTTGAAGCGTTTGACATCGACCTTAAGAAGGCCGCCAAGCAGTTCGCATCTAAGTTTGCCACCGGTGCGTCGGTGACGAAGAATCCTCAGGGACAGGACGAGATTGTGGTGCAAGGAGACGTCAGCGATGAAGTGCTGGAGATGATTGAACAGGGCGCGGGGGTGCTCAAGGGGATCCCACCGGATAACGTGGAGATTGTGGAGGATAAGAAGAAGAAGGGAGGCGACTGAGGATGGGCGAAATCGACGGTTATCTGAGGGCTTTATGGTACGTAGATTGTACTCTGAAGCCGCTCATGGAAGGAATACTCATTTACTGTTTTCTGTTTTTGAGAAACGACCTTGAAAATCTGTAAACTATCTAGCGTAGCGTATTGTGCAATATATCAGCTTCAAGAAGTGTCATATTGGCAGCTAAGGAAGGAGCTTAAAGATACGAGAGATTGCAGCTAGTAGATATGAATGAAGAACTATTACTCGATGGACGTCGACGGTGGAGACGGTAGAGATGGCCTCACGGTAAGATACATTACAGTAGCATGGTGGTATTGGGTGTCAGATATGTTACAGACAGCATGTACTTGTAGACTACATCACGTGACTGCTAGCCGTAGCCCACGGCTACAACGGCTAATGCCCATTGGATGTCCATCAATTGATGAAGGACTTTTCGAGCGCCATTGTTTTTGCGTATACCCTCTGCATACGATTAACCACCTGCCTTCACGAGAATTAATGAGGTAATGGTAACATGGGTCTTTGCCATGCGCATAGTTCTCTGTGAACCTCGACGCGCCAGGGGGATCAATCCCCTCATAATGCACTGCATCAGAGACTCAAAAACTTTAACTGTGTTTTAGCTCGAGGCATAAATGTTGTATCGCGTACTTTACTCAGCACACAGTATTTCTCCATAACCTGGCCTCGTCGAGTCTCCTTGGTATGTAGATGACCGGCGGCAACATACTAACACAATTTCGCATTACTGGATTAATTTAAAGGCTTTAAATTCGATGCTCGAATCGGGGAGCGATCATCACACTTTATGATATGAAAGCCAGCAGGAAATTTGACACTGACATTGCACCACAAAATAAAATCCATCTGCTTCCTCGACGAGGCCAAATCCCAAATATATAAACAATCGGCCATAATGCTACAGTAGTATCCTGATGCTCAACATACTCCAAATTTACACATTCAGCATTATTTTAAAATAAACTGCTTCAGGTGCAGACAATCTTTCGTAAATCAGCCTCACCTGTTTTAAATCACGTTGAGGAAGGACAGATCGGTGTGGCAATGTGTCTATGCAGGCACGTGACCGTGTTTTAATTTTTTTATATTCTGCATTTATATCCCACAAGTACGCTATCTACTAAGACGCGGTGGCCCCTGGTAGTTACGAAAGGCCTTATAACCCTTTTAAATTCTGTAAGGGTCGTGATCGAACGGTCGTGGTGTAGATGTTGGTTCCGAGTTGGTAGGTTTCGTGTCGTGGCGGAGCCTGATTGTGTATTGGTGGGGGGACGTGACCGTGTAGCATAGACATATGTACCGTAGACTACAGCTGTCCTACCGCGACTATCTCAAGCGCTGTGATACCCTCCAGGCCACTCCACCCTGATCCACCGGCACCCAGTGGGACATAATGGACTGGGTGTAGAATCAGATACAGGACATATCGTACATGTATGCTACATCATGTGAATGCCACCGCCCACTGTCATAATAATAAAACTCCGTGAAGGAAGCAAGTTTGCTATTGGTTGCTATTTCTACCTCTGTTAGTACTTAGTCACCTTTCCACAAAACTTGTATTAACGATGACGCACTGTGTCCCTTATATTTTACCTGTTCTTACTCACGTTGCCGTGACCCGCTTTGAATTTATGTGGAATTTGAAATTGAAATGCCAGTGGACGACAGTTCTACTGACACAAAGAATGTAGAATGACAAGGACATGGGAACCTCCACATTTATACTCGACACGCTTTTTTAATTTGAATTGAATGCTCTTGAATATAAATAACGCCTATTCGTGGGCCTTTCATTTATCTCCTTCCCCTCACACTAGCAGTACCTCGTATTCACCATGGTTAAATTGCTTTACATTATTCCTGTATTTCTGCTGGCGATGTTAGCTCAAAGTGGTGTGGTGTCTGGTCGTCCTCAAAGTACCAGCGATGTTATTTCCTGTGCGTTCTTGCTGATGGCTTCTGAGTTCGCATTCGGAACTGCACTGATATCTAACATCTGTCAGGCGATCCTTCTGTGGTAAGAATTGGCTTCTTCATGTGACAGTAAATATTTATGATAGGCTATCTTGTGTCATTTCAAAGGGAATTTGTATGTAATTTGGGTTATCCTGGGCTATCAGAACGTGTATTAATAACGGGTATTGTTTGTCTTCTCCAGGCCCTGCTTCTAGCATGAGATGCTGCCCGTGGCGCACGCCAACAGGTGGAAGGTGGGTGCAAATACATGGTATAGATTCAGTTTCGCAAACCTATATACTAAATTGTATCTGTTTATAGGTGCTTCATGCTCCAACCTGGCTGGGATTGCCCGGTGCAGCCACCTCCTTGAGGGATTCAGATGCTCGAGGTGAAATAGTGGATGCAGATAGTGCGAAGATCCACTCTCTATAAATCACAACTGGAATTCCATGACTCTCGTATATAACAAGTAAATAGTGCCCGTTTAGTGATGGCTTTTGAATTAGAGAAAATCTGACCGGAAAGGGAAGAGCAGTAGGTGCGCAGGATATCCATGAGATCACTTGTGAGTGATCGACGATTGGCGGTGATATGCTTAGCGGTTCCTACCCCGCATCAATAGCAGCGAGCAACCTGTGGGCAAAATTATGTCCTTCTGTAGTAAATCGCCTTCCAACCCCCAAAGGCGTAACTCTGCGCTTTCCCGAGCGAAAATATGTCCATCTCTCTGATTATTTATCTCCTTCCCCCACCCTCCCATCTTCGCCTCCTCTCTGTCCAGTGTATCTCTCTATGCAACGCTCTCAACCTTTTCCTTGTCTTTCCGTAACCTCCTAGCCCTTGCTCCCATTTCCCAGCTCTTACTCCTCACCACGTTCCTGCTCGGCTTCCTCATGGATTCTCTCCTCAGCGGGAGATCCATCTTGCTCTTCTTCAGTTACATTCTCGAACCCGTCGTAGTGCCAACTCCAAATCCACGTTAGCTCACCCAGGTCGATCCTCAGCCACTACCGTTGCCTGTAGTAACGGGCCCCGGTTAATTCGAAAGTCCTCCTGTGGATGTGGCACTTACTTTTGCGGGCACCAAGCCTGTGGTCATGATGGATCCGAGGGAGGCGCCAGCCCAAACTCCAAGTATAACCGTCGTCGCCATCCGAAGCGGGATAAGGGGATGACACAGCAGATGAAATTTATGAGAAGGTTCTGGAAGACTTCAAGTAACAGCTCGTCTGGGAGATGGAGGATCCAAAGGATATCCAGGCATTTGGGCGGGGAATGCATAGCGTCGAGTTGAGCTGTAAATTAACTGCTTCAAATTAGAGAGAGCCTGCTCATGTCATTTAAAAATACGTTATTCAAGCTGCTGAATAATACTCTGTTATGGTATGAACACAATCATCAAATTAAAATGGATCGATAAGTCTGATAACGTCCGAAAATACGGCAGTTGGAATCTCTGGTGTGTTGTACGGCTGACGGTAATGAAAGTTATGTAATTCACCTATGGTTATCACGGATGGAATGCTTGAGAGAAATTATCGTACCTGCTTCCGTTTTCTCAGCGTACTGTACTAAATCAATCAATTCATCACTTTTGTCGGATTTTGTGACTTTTCAAGATGCTTAGAATCTAATAAATCGAGAAAATTCATTTCCAGTGTCAGAAGAAATCAGGTTACGCATGACTGACGAATCGATTGATTTAGTATAGTATATCTTGTCACAGGCACGTTTCTTCGGAAGTGTATGATTATTTAAAGTGCTCAGAAAGTTATTTAAAACAAGGCTTGAAGGCTACAGGAGCCCACGTCTCATCGGTTCCGGGTCTCGCTGAGTAATAATAATGGCGAGGAGCCTGGAGCATCTGTTCAGAGGGCTGATGAACATCCTATCTCCGAAGCGGCGTCGGGAACGTAGTATGTCCTTGCTCCCACTAGAAGCAACAAGATCGAGATATTTACTGCAACGCTCCATCGTTCCAGACTCCAGGAAGTCCGGTAGCTGACGGTCCATTCATATACTAAGATCGCAGGCCTAAGCCGAAGGCCAAGGTTTTAATTGCGGCTCCTACCAAGCTGCCCAGCGAGGTCGTATCTTTCCGAGTCTGTCAGACACTAGCAGTACACGAGGAATGCAGCTAACAGATCTGGCTGTTCTCATTAACGACAAGTGCGAGATCGAAGGCTATCGCATACCGCTCTCTACAACAGCAGGACTCTACGCGTGCAAGCATTTGGAGGGAGCAACTGCGTGATGTAGGAGTTGGGTTGAAGCTGGATGACGGGAAGGAAATCGCCACCTAATAGGGAGCACTGTACTGCTAGTGTTTCAAGTGTGGATGCGCGTCTGGGCTGGACGATGTGACTGGTGCCGGACGGATGCATCGTTCCAATTCATTCCGTACATAGGCGGGGATTCGCGAGGGACTCTCCGAGCTTTCCAATGGTGTTGCACAGTGTTTCAATGAAAACAATTATCACAACTGCGCAGCACATGTTCAATTTCCGATCAACAGTGGTGGCTTCGAGGCCAGGTCGTGTTGATGGCAGGGAGGAGTATGTAATTCAGATGTAACATGATCGAGGAAGAAAGAGGAGTGGGAAAGGACGAGCATGAGGGAACACGTAGTGTAGAGCGGATGGGACCATGACGGTGTGGGATGACACTAGATATATACACTGCTGGCACAGGACTTTATTAGGTCGGGCAAGATACTGATAAAATATTAGCTTGCTCGCACCGCGGACACCGCCCTATAATCTCACCGATTTAGGTTCGAATAAACAGTGAATAATATTCACCCTATATCTAGCAGATATCTCTTGGATTAATTTAAAATAAGGTCTACAATAAATTTGATATTTATCCACCAGATTTATTTTAAATAAATCTTCAATATAGCCATCATAGTAACCAAGAACAAATTTATAATAGGATCAACATTAATGCTCTAGATTAGATGGTGAATATAATATGAATAAATACATCGGATATAGTCATCAGGAAAACAAGGAAAAATGGGTCTAGGTTTATATAGGTAGATTTATGCTGAGCTGAAAAATAATTGGTATCATAAGTATATTTATTGCATATCAATATTTAATGCATTCTCTGACACAGTAGTGTTTGTGAAAATAGCAAGGAGAGTCAGTATTTGAAAAAAGCTCATAGGTGAAATATTTTGGTTTTATGACAATTGTAAGCAATCTTGCAATGATTGTAAAGTATTATAATGTCTTATCAAATTCCCCTCCCATACCCAAAAAACATGTCTTTTCCCATAGTAGTTCAGCTATTAGTAGGCTTGTTTGCACACTTTTTTATACATATTACTTTCTCTTTCTCTTAACAATTCAATATTTAAGGTTAGATTTCTCAATTCTCAATTCAACTTTTAATATTATCTCAAATGACTTAGTTTGCTCACAACTTACACTTTCCTAGGTAGGGAGTATGACAAAGCAAACTGACTTGTGCATTTTGGTCAGCCAGCGGGGTAGGGTGATCACAATTCCCACACTATTATCTGGTATTTCTTGTCAATCTTTGGAATACCGAGCAAGCACGAAATAGCTTTGTAGTTATATCCCATTATGGCAAAGGATTATACAAATGGATTATGTTTACAGAAGGTAATAAGATGCTACAATTCTGACAAAACTAAGGTATTGCTAAATCAAAACCTTGAAATAAAGGCTATATAGAGATTATAGGTGGTAACTTTGCAATGCCTTATATAAGATAGAAAGACCTTATCAGTAATGTCACACTTTTAGCTGGGTTTCAACTATCTCTGGAAATATCTTGGATATTAAATTTTTGTGATGCACTAGTCCCAATGTATTCCTTATTACAGCTAATTTCATATTGATAGGCCTAAGCTCAAAAAATACACATATAGGCGGACTTTGAATTTAGAGTCCACTCGAAAGCCGAGAGCAACCTAGAATAATGACATAATAACTGCTAAAAATGTGTCCGTGTAGCTACTGAAATGCATCAGGTGGGGTCACAGAGCCATTCACAGGCAAAATGATAATGAATTCGTGACTGTCAAGAAGCTCCCTGAGAACCCAACACCCAGTGCTCTTGTAAATAGAAAGAGCTTCAAGCAGCTTGCTGTGGTTGACATAGAAATTGGTAAAAACAGAAGAGGTGGCACCAGTCATACATTCATCCTCAAACAGAGAGCCACAAAGCTCCATATCTTTCACATATGCTATAGGGGATCCTTCAAAGACAGACTTCATATTACACTGTAGAAAGTAAGATCAAGAGAACAAATTGAAATATCTAGGTAATGAAGATTAGCAAGTATTGTGTTCAACAAATGGAGGGCTCTATACCAGTATATTTAGAGAGGGCATGACAGGCAGAGGGGTTAGAGGACACTAAGCCAATGTCTGTGGCACCATGGAAGAGGGAGAACATCTTCAGTAGCTGAAGAAGAAAAGTTCCAATATAACTCTTGCATGCATTGAGGCTGACAATAAGCTACATTGTACCAAGTATGACAACATGTGAAAGTCAGCAGTTTCTTGAACTTGATTCTGGCAAATTTTAATTTCCAACTCTGCCTAAGCAACTATGTGTGTATTTTCAGGGGTTAGGCCTATCAATATTGTTACATCCATGATCTTTTCTGACATCTTCTGATACTCTCCAATATAATTTCCCAACATTTCCACCCATTTCCATTCATTGCTAAACACTGAACTATTGTTTTTATTATTTGACACTCACAATACAATTATTGTTTCTAAGTATGCTTCTGCTCAGTTATGCTTCTGCTCTCATTTCTGCTACTTTTATTATGTGTCAAGGACTTTTATTATTTCTTGTATCCATAGTATTGCTACTTCTGCTTTTATGATTACAATTAGTATTACTTGTATTTAAGTAGTTCACTTCTGTACTCTAGTCCTCAATTCAGATATCAGCTACAATCACCCCGATCCTTTGAATTCACTTCTGACTCTCTGACCCCTTCCGACCTGTCTTCTAGTTGACTTACCTCGACTAGTCTTATCTCACCCTTGACACTTGACTTGACTCTAGTTGTCAATATCTTGTTTACCTCTGACATGTTCTGACACTGGTAATTATCTTCCACTGTGTGGACCACTCACTAAGTTAGAACCCACAAGAACTGGAAGGGCATAGCACATAAGCTAAAGCTAACAGTTCTTATCTTTAGCATTATGGTCAGAATTCCTTCTGACAATACTTCCAACATTTTTCCAATGTAGCACTATCATTACCTACGAACTCTAGTCCTTAGTCTTCCTTTTGGAATTGAGATCTGACAAATATGAAATTAGCTGTAATCCACCAGATACATTGTGGATTTATTGATTCATGTGATTTCCATGTGACCTATAATCACTGTTATTTCCTTAGTTGGACTGGGGAAGCACATCTACCAGGCAGCACTAGCCCTTGCTGTATGCAAGTTAACACTACATTTGTAGCTAA
>JASFDH010001555.1:0-14273 GCA_036937195.1 Nidularia pulvinata
CAACTTCCAGTACCCCCGCGGGCCCTCCCCCGGCCCCAACCAGTCCACCATGTCCCTCGCCTCATCCGCCGCATCCATGAAGTCCTCCCCGCCCGCCGACCAGCGCCAGCCCAAGAAGGAGAAGAGCCGCGGCTTCCTCAAGTTCGGCCGCCGCAGCCCCAAGTCCCCCCCCACTGCAGAGGGCTCCGCCGAAGACGGCGACCCCCCACCCCCAGACGACGGGATATCGATGCCGTGGAATTTCCAGGTACGTACCTTGCCACTCGCGTCCACTTATTTCTTACATCACCTGCAGCACAATATCCACGTCGACGAAGGGTGAGTGCCCTGCACATCGTCTTTTTTTTCATCTTTTCACGTCGCATCTGACCCTCTCTACAGGTACGTCGGGCTCCCCCCCTCCTGGGCCACCTCCCTCGCCGACGCCGGCTTCTCCGAAGACGAAATCGCCGCCATCCAAACCCGGCGCGCAGCCGGCACGCGCTCCCCGGGCTCGCAATATCTCTACACCGACCGCCCGGCATCGCCCTCCTCCACCAATCACCCCTACCTCAATATCACCGCCTCTCCCCCGCCCCCGCCTCCCGTGCCCGTGCCCCCGATCCTCAAGCACCCCAAACCGCGCAGCACGTCCCTCGCCCGCCAAGTCTCTGACACCTCGCTCAAATCCACCGCCCAGCGTGTCGGCCCCTTACCCACGCTCCCGGCCATCGCGCAGAGCCCTTCGTCCGCATCCCTCCCGAGCACCACGTCTAGCAATCCTAATGGCAGTACGGGCACGAGCAGCCGCATCCCCCCGCCCCGGAGGCGGCCGCCGTCCCCGAGTGCCTCGTCGACCCACCACACGTCGTCCTCCGTGTCCGCGTCTACGTGCGAGTCGCATCAGAGTGCATTGAATGGGAGTCAGGAGCAGGGGGGCAGGGGGGCATTGGGAGGTTATGGAGGAGCGGGAGCAGGAGCAGGAGGTGCCTCAGAGCCATCTCCGCCTTCCCGGAGGCCGTTCTACATCACCAACACAAATGCGTCCGTGCAGCCCAACTCGCCCCCGCCAGCCTACGGCAATTCCTCATCTGGCTACCTCCCTGAGAAAAAGCAGCCTAACCCTGCTGTCCAAGCGTCCAAACCCTCTGCTCAGCAGCCCAAACCCCCCGCCCAGCAATCCAAAACCCCTGCCCCCGGGCCACAGTCACAGTCGCAGGCCAGCTCCTCATCCGTGCCCCAACCCGCCCCTGCCCCCATCCCAAACAATAACACCACCCCGACCAAGAACGCCCAGCACCGCCCCACGCCCAGCACTTCCTCCTCTACCTCCTCCAGCTCCCCCTCCCCCGTGCGCGTCACGCCCCTCCGCGCCAAGCGCACCACCGCGCTGCCCCCGCGGCTGTCGCTGCACAAGTCATCCGACAGCGCGGACCTCTCCATGTGGAGCGAGGCGTTGCTCTCGGGCATTTCCTCGGGGAGCCTGATGGACGACGACGCGACGACCGGGACGGGGACGACTGCGTCTTCAGGGTCGCATGTGCAGTCACCTCCCCAGCAGGGGCAGAGATCGTTCTTCGACGCCCAACAGCAGCAAAGGCAGCCCCAACACGCCCCGCCTACACGTGGTGCTCCCCTCCCCACGCTCTCCACATCCTCCTCCCCTTCCCGCTCGCCCTCCCGTGGTGGTGGGGAGCCCTCCGATTCCCCGGTTCCCGCTTCTGCCTACGCCGAGCCTGCTCAAACCGCGCGGTACACTCCGCGCTCGCCACATTGGTCTGAGCACTCGCCCTCCCCGGGCTCCGCGTCGTCGCCGCTCTGGCACGAGCTCGAGGGCATCGTTGGCGTCAGCACAGGACGTAGACAACAGATGGTCGAGGAGCCGATGTACTCCGCCGCGCTGACGGAGTCGTATTCGCCCACACTGCCGTTCAGCCCGCCAAACAACGTTGCGGAGGCCGGGGCGATGCAGCCGTTCAGCATAGGCGGGGCGGGCAGTTTGGCTTTGGAGGAGCATCTGGATGAAGATGGAAACGAGGAGTTGGCTGAGGAGGACGAGCACTTCCTGGGCGTGCACGGGGGGCGCGCGGCGAACCGGGACTCGAGCCGGAGCAGCTCGTCGACACTCACGGTGACGGGGCTGGGCGCGACGACGATTGTGCGGAACGTGTCGATCGCGCGGCGCACGGGGGCGTATGTCATCGACAAGACGAAGCCTCCGGTGGGCCAGCGCACCCCCGAGCGGAGGGAGAGCCTCCCGCACGACCCAGCGGACGCGTACGGTGGGGCGTACCTTTCCTCGCCCGTCGCCACTACATTCGCATCTTCGTCTTCGTCCCGTGTTGGTGCCTCCGCGGAGTCAAAGCATCCCCCGTCCCCGCTGAGCTCGCACTTCGGCAGCAGCGAGGAAGAGTCTGCGTCGGGGTCCACATCGACTTCGTCCAGCTCGCAGTCGCAGGATCACCCGACGCCTACGACCGAGGCAGGGATGGACTCGCCGCTGCTGTACTACCTCGATGGGGCGCAGTCCCCCGACCCCTCCGTGGCAGGCTTCCCCCCGCACGCCACGAAGCTCGACGGCGTGCACAAGGAGCCGTCCCTCCCTGCAGACGAAACAGACGACGAGGACGCGCTGCTTGCGCGCCGGCCTAAGATCGTCATCAGCAACGCACCTACGAATGCGCCCGGGCCCATAACTAGCACTACCACGCCCGGGAGCACGCCGCTGTCCCCCTTCCAGCGGTACCGCGGGTGGCTCTCCGAAGTAGTCGCGCCGCTCGAGGAGTTTATCGACGAGACTATCGACCCGCGAGACCACTACCTCGACCTGCAGGAGATCGCGGAGGGCGAGAGCGGGTCCGTCTTCGCCGCGCGGCTGTCGGACCGCGAAGTGGAACGGCTGAAGCTGCCCCCGCTTGTCAAGGCGAAGGACACGGAAGACATCGCGGCCGGGCGCATATCGCTTGTGGCGATTAAGAGCGTCGCGATCGTGCCGTCAGGCTCGCCGAAGCTCAACGATCTGAAGAAGGAACTGACGCTCATGCGCGGGCTGTGGCATGAGAACGTGCTCAGTATGGATGCGGTGTATGTGGATCTTGTAGAGGATTCGCTTTGGATCCGGATGGAGCTCATGGAGAGGAGTCTCGCTGACATCGTAGGGCTCGTTGGCGATGGGCTCATGCTGCAGGACCGGATGATTGCTAGATTTGCGAGCGACGTGCGTTGGCTGCCTGCATTTGATATGATTTTTTTTACTGATGTTAATGATAGGTCCTTAATGCGCTGGACTACTTGCAACAGTATAATATTGCCCACCGGGATGTCCGCTCAGACAACTTGCTCCTCGACAGCCGCGGGGTTCTCAAACTCAGTACGCTATTCTTTCCCTTCTTTATGTATTATGTCTGACACACGCCAACAGCGGACTTCTCGACTGCTGTGCAGGTCACACAAGAGTCACCAATGTCTTCCGATCCTGCTGGGGTCGTCTACTGGCAGGTAAGCACGATGTTTTCCTGATTTACGAGTATATCTGCTGATCTGCAATCACATTTTACAGGCGCCAGAAGTACGAACGTAAGTGTATAAGGCCCCGATGCGGTGTCTCTGTCTAACTCCACTTCCTTTTTCTAGACCGCCTTATAATGCTCTAAAGGTCGACGTATGGTCTTTAGGCGCGACGGTTTGGGAAATGGCCGAAACACAACCTCCCTTCGCAGATACCCAGCAGCTTGGGGACCGCTGGCCGCCATTAAGCACGCCAGAACTCTATTCTCCCGCATTTCACGACTTCTTGCGCCGTTGTTCTGAGCCAGCATCTTCTCGTCCAGCTCCGGGTCAACTCATGAAGGTATGATTCCTGATACGGTTTTTAGACTTTACTTAACATTTACTGCAGACCTCCTTCATTAACAACGCGTGCGGTCGTCCGGTTATCGTGCAACTTCTTGCTCAGTGTATGGCTATTGAGAAGGTGCTCCAGGATGGGCAGGCTCCAGAACCAGCAGACTTGGAATAATGATATACCCCCCTTCGACCATTTTATTTTATAGGCTCTTACGTCACTATCTATTTCATAGCCCATCTATCTTCCCCGCTACACTTTCTACCGCATCCTTCAATCTAAAGGACTCTCTTACGACCATGTCATTCTCATCCTCACTACATTCTGCGATAAACGTAGTTGTCTCGGCCACGAAACCTACGATGTCCCATCAGATTTTGTATCGGCTCATTAATTGCATTACTTACCGAGAAGTTTCCCGCCATGGGCACGCCATAAAGCTTCGGAGCAGGTGAGTGCAAAGAGGCGAAGTTGTACATCTTCTGAACGAGTATGCATCAAAAGGTTGAGGTTGATGGTCTTGAGAAGACTGTCGTCTGTCACGGCTTCAGTGAGAGCACCCAGACATTCTTGAAGCAGTGGTCTCTGATCTACTGCATTGAACCTGATGCAGACGGCAATCTGCTCTACTAGAGGAAGGCCAATCTGGCGGAGCTTATCATCGCGCCAGAAGACTAAATGGTGTGTTTAGTGTCTATATGGAAGACTAGGTGAATAGCGACATACCTCCGTCGTCAAATTGGAGGCTTTTAGTGAGCGTCTCCAAAATAGATGACCAAAGGCCCGGATGGTCAATAGCCGATTGACTGTATGATTTCAATGTCTGCACGAAAGGTTGCAGCAAGAATGACATATAGGGGTTCATCAATCCCTGAAAATTCCAATGTTGGTGAGGGAACTATCAAGATAGTAAGTTTGCATACCTTGAAGTAATCAAGCAGGCCATTATATAGATGGCAGAAGGTGACCTTCCTAGCATGGTCAGCTGAAGAAAAAGACGTTAGTATAAGTACATGAGACTCAAAAGTTAACCAAACTCGCCTTCTTCCGTAGCAAACGCCCAGTCGTATAAACGACGGAAAAGAGGTCGGAAAGCAGTCTCGTTTAGTTTCACAACAAGCTCCTTGAAAGCACTTATGACGGGTATTTCTCCCTGAGAGTTCTGGTCAGCAATATCCCTGTGCAGGCCAAGACTACAATACTACCTTAGAAACAGCCTTCACAATGTCTAACGCCCCTAAAAACACTACAAATAGACGTCGCAAGTGTTCCGTTACAGAAGGACGCGTGGCATTGCGAAGAGCCCGAGTAAGGAGTTCGAAGTACGCAACAATGCGATCCTAAAAATATTCGTTAATTCAAGACTACAGACCAGGTAAACAGAAAACAATCGCTTACCTCCTGCAGCGATGTGCTTATTGTAGACCATGTTTCAATTAACGTAGGCAATAACACTTTCGATGGCGTTTTCTTGGCAATGGCCTTCATTAAGCTAGACATTGCCAGCGATGGAGATCCCTCACTAGAAGCACAGTGGTCGAAATACAACGTAGCAACCTGAATCACTTCTCCGGAGCCCCAGAAAGTCGGAATAGAGAAAAGCAATCCATGCAATGCAGCAAAAGCGTCCTTTGAAAGAGCTGTCGGACAGATCACATGAGATCCTCGAATGAACTCAATAGGACATGAACGACTTACTGGTACTCCCCTCCCGTAGAATACCGACGCATTTGGCGATAATATCCCGGAAGAACGGAATAATGCGCGGTCCAAGCTTGGCTCTATGCACAGACATTAGCCCTGAAGAGAGGACTCGCAGAGGAAGCAGACGTACGGTAAAGGTATCAGCGCTGCCAAAGCAGAAGGGGCTAAGTTCTCGATTCCGAGAGACGAAAGTACGAGAGGAATGGTGTCCGTCATGGGGCTCTCTTCCTTTGGACACAATGTGAGAGCTATAGCCTTCAGTGCCAGGAGGGCAACGACAGGGAGGGCTCCTTCCTTCTGTACCATGACGATCTTCTTGATAGTCTCGATTATCTTTACGATAGATGGCGTCACTTGTTGGCGGGCTTTCTCCGAGATGTTGGGCAGACGGTCGCCAAGAAGTTCGAGGGCGCCTATTTGAACCTGAACGAAAACTCAGTTCCGAATTTTGACTCATCAACAAATGGACTTACACTTGGGTTCCCAGAATCTAACATGCGGAGAACCGCGTTAACGAAGTCCTGGGCAGATATAACGCCTAGAAGTCGACTCAAGGATGCACGAGCCGCATGCGAGATATCGTCAATCCTTTTTTCAGGACTGGCTCCTCCTTGCATTGTTGCCAAAGCTATCAAATGCGACACAAGAGTACCTGTAGACGTCTGGGATAGTTCTGAACTAGTTGGTTCAGATCCTATTAGTTTCGCTGCAGAGCCAACAAATACGATGAGGGCATGAGCACGGCGCTTCATGATCGTGGTTGACGGAGCCGCATGTTCGCTATCACTGAGGGTGAAAACAAAAGAGCATCAGCAATCTTGATACTAAAAAAAAGGTCAGTGCTTACCTGATCCCTTCCAGGAAAGTGGGCTGAGGAAGCTCTGGATAGACGACTCTCGTAACGAGACGCTGTGCTTCTAGAAGCAGCTCTACAAGTGTCTAAACGTGTCGAATATCAGATAAGAGTGATGTTATCAGGAGGAAATACTAACAGAAAGTTGCAAGTTGCGTGGTTTGTTCTGAAGAACAGATGTCGGCAAAGCCAGAGAGCTCTGGACCTCATCAGCACTTTGGCGAGCAACTCGACTGGCCACTTTCTCTATCAGCAGCATAGAAACTGGCGGTAGGAAGTCGCTAACACCAAGAACATCTACGAGATGAGAGAAGAAGCTGAAAAAGATATTAGTTGGTACGCATGGATGAAACAAGGGAGACTAACTTATTGCGTCGGTGGCGCGGAATATGGGTAGCAGCATCAGTGAAAACACGAAGGAAATCCTTCGAGCCAATGTACAAATCAAGCTGCTCCGTATGCGCTTTTTTGAGAGATGAAACCATGACGGGGACAATGCCATCGATAGTCTAGAACGGAGAGTATAAGCTGAAGAAGAACGAGATGAATCCTGTCACAATGAAGACACACCTGCTGAACGACACGGAAACTGTATGTGTCATCACGATGGAAGACATTGGAGCCCATGAAGGTGAAGACAGGCATAACATTATTAAGAACGGAGTCAGGCGCCAAACGAGCGAGATTTGCCATTAGGAGAAGCGCTTGATGGAATGTCTGAGGATTCTCAGCCACTGTATAAGAATATATTAGTTGGCACAGACATTCACGGAGGGAGAGCAAATAGACCCACCCCGAATAAGTTCCACTAGGATGTCCAATCTGATCACACTGGGAGACGTATTAGGAACCACCTGAAAAACATTGCTCGGACATTAATTACGCAATAAAACATTCGACAACGCACCCTGATCTTCGCAGCTGCGCTCTCAATTGCGGACATTGCCAGTTGCTCGATATAGCTAACGTCCATCTGTGACGGAGAGACTGATTGTACAACTCTATTCAAAGTATCCAGGAGATGCGAGATGAGGTCAAGGGATCCTGGTAGCGATTTGGTTCCCAGTATCTCCATAAGTAGACCTAAGCGAGGGAGTGTATTGTCATGAATACTAGCACTGGTAATAAATATCAGGATACAAAATGATAAGTGAGAAGAACTAACTCTGTCGTTTTAGCTCGTTTGCTTGCACGGGGAGCGGCGCCAATGTCTACAGGGGCCAAGCTATCCAGCAGATGAATAATAAGAGACACTTCTTGTATAATATTAGCAAGAAGCCGCTTGCAGGACCCGAGCTACAAACATCGTCAATGTATGTTACATGGGATAATATATCCTAACTCACAGCATCAGAATCCTGGGAACCGAGCCCCAAAAGAACTTCACACAAGGCAGCTTGGCGTTCTTGATTTAAATGGGAGAATAGTCCATGCTGTAACAAGTGAGAAATCACGTCTTGAGATGAGAGAGGTACACCTGAAATTTTATTAACGAGAGGCATGTTTTCACTTCTGATGACTACTGACCTGATCTGAAGAAAGCCTGTATCGCCGATATGTAGACTTCCCATAGGGCACTATCTGGCTCGTTCAGATCATTTGCAGTAATGGCATCCAAGCAGGATAAGACAAGGGAAGTAAACTCTTCGGGGTATGTTTTAAAGATCTCGCTCGGCTGAACTGATTGAGCAGCCAGAATAACAGACTGCAGGAGTGGAAGCAGGAGTTGTGCCTTGGCTTTGTCAGAAATTTTCTCAATAGATTTCAACAATGAGGCCTGAGCGCTCTGCGATGCCAGGGCATTGACATGGGAGAGGAGATAACAGAGCACCCGGCGCTTGTACCTAATAAAATGTTCAATTCACAGCAATTTGACAAAAGAAGATATGGACTCACTCAGACTCTCGCTTTTTCTCAGACTTTGTGCGCCGTAGATGTTCTTCATGGAAGACCTTGATGTACGTTGAATCGTGAGTAAAGTGGTCTCGATGTTCGACAATACTGCCCAGATATTTTTTCAGGTCGTCCTGATCAAGGTATTGGAGCTGCTCTGGAATGGGAATTTTAGTAAGTGGCCGTGACTGAGAAATACTACTGCTACGCACGATCAGATTGGCCGTAGATTGCGTCAAATTTATACACTGATAGCAGTTTGCGTTCTGTTAGAACACGCAAACGAGACATGCATTCCAAGGCAGCCTGGCGAGTTTGGGTATCTTCGTCCTGAAGAATGACTAAGAGAGAAGGTAATATCGTCTGAAAATCTACCCCATCGTCCTCTAGCACATGAGCTTCCAAGAATGCGGCACCATGTCGTAGAGCGACACTCTTTGCACTTTTGTCGCGAGGGGCAGTTCTATCAACCCAAATTCCAGCTAAGAAAGCCAAAGCGTCGTCCTTGAGGCTGATAAACAGTGCTTGAAGCAAATATGTGCCAAGAATAGGAACGGATGCCGAACTGTTGGCTAGACGATAAACTGCTCGCATGAGTGCGATATAGCGATGGCCTCGATAGTCCGAGGGTTTCTATGATGATGAATAATTATACAACGGCATATTCGGAGAGAGCATAAAAAGTACGCACTGAAGACAAATCGGCTAGCCAGTTCAGCGCCTGCCCATCAGGTCGAGGGATTGAAGAGATGACGGTGACAATAGATAGCTGTAACCATGTCGAGGTACTTTTGCTGCTGGGCTTCGAAACGATGTTTCTACTTGCGGTTGCGAAGTCCAGGGGCTTCAAATAGCTCAGCTAGGAGAAAAACAGGGACAAGAGTTTGAAACTACGCACATCGTACTGCTCGTCACTGTCCAGACGAAGATCCTCAATACCGGCAAATTGTTCAGGACCCATGGTCTCTAAAATTTCGTGAGCAGCATCGATTTGATGCTCGCCGGATAACTGGACAAGAATTGCACGCGCAATCAAATAACCAAGCGCGCGGATATGCGGATTGGGATTTTGCAATTTCGAAACTACATCAAGGAAGGAGGCGCGGTAGCTGTTTGACATGAGGATGTTCTCTGTTCAAAAATTATTCAGCAACTCAGAAATGAATAAGAACTCGAGCTACTAACGCGCTATCTTGGAGGACACTGCCAAATTGATATTGTTCATCTTACCCGTGTCATCAGCAATAGTCTTCTCCTTCTCGGCCTTGACGATAGCAGCGCATCCAGCAACCCAGTCATAAGCAGTACCTGGCTTGGTGCCATCAAAATGTTCGGCGATAACGTCCCATACCAGCTCAGCGGTATGTTGCCGCGGCTTCGAGAACAACAGGAAAGAGAACATGACTTTATGGAAGACTTCATCCACTATTGAAGACTCTACAGCCGGACAGAAAGAAGAAGCAAGATAAGATAAGTGAATCCGAACGATTCCACGTTTTGGTTTAGCTGCTGGGGAACACAGCGTTTGTGATAGTGCATTAATGTAGGACCCCGAGTCCTGGGACAAGATAGGTGTAACGATAAGCGATTTCTCGTAAAGAACTTCCAGAACCTCAGCATCCGTGTCGTGAACGCGCGCAAGAAGCGCAGAGTGGACGGACTGCTATAAACAGGGAATTCGTTAGTCTCTACGTCCAACTAAAGCGCATCGATTACATACAAGGTCGGCAAAGCTGAGATAATCAGACTTGTCGAGCGAATTGACCAGTTCCTTGATAGCAATAGAGCGAACCTTAGCGTCAGCACTGGAAGAGGCAACGACCATGTCCACGTTTTGCTTGTTGGTGGGCTGTGTTGGTGTCCCAGATGTCTGGAGATTTTAGTTAAATTTAATGACTTTACTAGAAGTCCTATCTGCATACCATAGAAAGCGAAATAACGAGCTGCTCGGCAGTTTCCTTTAGAGCAGCATCGTCCTCAACCATTTTGTCAACAGCTTCGTGCAAATGGGAAGGATATCGTTGTTGAATTATTGACAACAGTCGACGGGCAGCAAGCACTACAGGGGCTGGTGCATCGGAACCAAGAACTTGCTTAACTAGGATGCTCGTAGATTGCTCGATAATAACAGGGGGGACGTCAGATGTAGTAAGAGCAACCTCAAAGAGCGATGCCGCATCTTCGTCACCAAGTCTAGTAAAGAATTAGCACCATTTCCTCGCGGTAGATTCAAAGATAAATGCACCTTCGCCCAAGACCATTGAGAAGAGGACCAATAAACTTCTCGCTGCCAAACCATCTTATAAGTATTCGAATTTCTTCTTTAATATCACTATAAAAGGTCAGTAACTTATTTTAAGCGATATTCAGAGCTATACATACGATAGTCGAAGAATCCTCTTCATAGTTCCATCTGAAAACTTTTCCAGCTCGGCTTGCGGCTCACAGACTGCCACCACGGCGCTCATGAACTGCTTGGTAGCGACAAGTTTTGCACACCCAGCCATAGCACCAACAGTAGTTTTCAAGGCAGGCTTCGCGAACTCGCAGCGTTGAGATAGAGCAGAAAGAAGGATATAGCTGCCCAGCTTCATCGAAAGTGTCAGTTAAAACGTTTTGCATCTAGACAAAGACTTGCTATAGCATCTTTCACATGTGTATCTGGAGCCTGCTCCAATGGCTCCAACAAGGCTGGTAAAAGATATGCAACCGTTCCTTCGTCCAAGGTTTTGCTGCGTTTTATGAACTCGTGTAAGGTCGCCGCATTGAACGCCAGTAACACTCGGTGCGCATGATGGCCTTTAACGGCAGAGGGAAGTAATCCGGCGACGAAACGAGCAATGTTCGAATTGCGTAGCATTTCAGTGACCAAAGAAACACGCGGGAGGCTCTGGGCTGCAGACTTATAAGGCAGAAGGAAGCTCCAGGTAGAATTGGGCCTATATATTATCATTAGAAGTTTCAATGATGGAGTAGGGCGGTAAACTTACTTGATATGTAATAAAGTGACCATTTTAGCGAAGTGGGGAGAGTCGTGGTATGGGAGGAACAGTGAGAGAACAGACTCGACGTTAAACTCGTTAACTCTATAACGATACAAGATACAGATTAACACGGCTACTATATATTAGTCGAAGACGCAGACTCACCTAAATCTCCTCACAAGCCACTCAATTACTTTCCCTGTAGGTACCTCCATCAAATATGGTCCCAGCATAACGAGAAACTCTTCAATAGAGCTGTCCAAGCTCTCGTTCGCTTCCTGCGGTAGCAAAGTACGATCTGTGACTTTTGCATTTTCGGAGAACAGCCGATCTTCAAACGTTTGAAACACTGCGTTAAGAGATGCAAGCTGCAGCAGGCCATTCATGGCGAGAGCGTGAATCGATTCTAGGTCATGTTGATCGGCCTCGCGTCCAGTAAACAAGTAGGATTCGGCGGGTTTCCGTTTTGTCCTTTCTGCAAGCAAGGCAGAGTTCAGTGAGGCGCTTTGCGCTAGCTGCGCAGCGAGGCTAGACATAGCCTAGCGGGTAGGGTAGAAGGCTTTGCGGAGAATTCGCCGATGAGAAGCAAAAAAATTGGCACGTGATGAGTTATTTAAAAACCATGCTTCAGCCAAACTTTATTAAGTTGTGCGGTGCGCACACAAGCTCAACTGTTTGCATCTCCAATTGACCCCCATGCTTGTTCTTTCTTCTCTACATGCACTACTTCGATATCTATTACGTCCCAGGAAGCATATTCATTTGATGGCTCCGTCGTTATGGAAATCCGCGCCCTATGAGAGTCTGGATAGCTTTTGAAGCTGTTCACACTTAATCTCTTGCCACTCTGAGACTTGAAGTTCATAGGCCGTCGACGTTATAGATACTGGTAAGATGTTTACGTCTATAAACGTTTTTGTTAGGCGAAACCGTCACACTTCTACGAGGATAGTCTAGGAGGACAGTGATTGCCGTCTGCCACGGCCCCTACTGAAAGATCACGCGGGTTGCGTTTCTGTGATGCTGAGGATCCGCCATGCGGAACAGAACTTCAGTGCATTCGAACTGAATCTATCTTCACATCATATATTCCTACAAGATTGTCTTCTCATACATCCGTACACTTATGCCTCCTCCACTCTGCCATGGACCGGACCTCCCGAATTCTCGCAAAGCCTACTCTATGGACGATCTAATGACTCACTACCGCAGCCCTGTTCCTGAGAGGGAGCGCAGCATCGACCTTGCCTTCCAACACTTCCTTCTCCGACGCATCTGAAGCACGACGACCGCGCTTAGTCGAAGCCGCCAGATCCAGCCTATAATCCCATTCCACATCCATTTCCGAATCGGAGATCTTCGCCCTGTCTCGCCCCTTCG
Organism: Nidularia pulvinata; assembly: GCA_036937195.1. Lineage (NCBI taxonomy): Eukaryota > Fungi > Basidiomycota > Agaricomycetes > Agaricales > Nidulariaceae > Nidularia > Nidularia pulvinata. The sequence goes on from JASFDH010001555.1 coordinate 12,638, forward strand.
CCTTGCCCTTGGTCTTCTTTTTCTTGTCTTTCTTCACACCTCCCTCTCCCGCACGATCGCTGCTACTATCAGAGCCTGCCTGCTCCACCTCCGCCTCCGCGTCTTCCTCCTCGTCTGAGGCCTTGGCACCGTCAGTACCTGATAAGATGTCGGACTCCTCGATGATCTCCTCTCGCATATCGGCTAAAGACTCCTTTATCCTTGCAAGCTCCAGCTCGCGTTCGTAAACATCCTCAAGCAGCTGGTTGTATTTATCGATTTTGGCTTTCTGGTCTTTGCTGGAGTTGGGATGGTACTCGATCCGCTCCTAATCGACGAAGAAGAAGCGTATAAGCAATCATTGACTGATGAGATGCATCATCAGCACGATACTTACATCTATGACCGGAATGCTGTGGGATTGGGTCGGCTGAGCGGCGATCATACTGAGGATGAGGAGATGCTGATAGTAGATATACAAGAGGGATCGGAGGAGCTTAGTTTGAGACTCTGGGGTGATGTTCTCCTTTATACTGCAATACAACACGCGTTTCCATCGAGGCTAAGATGGATCAGATAGATAATGCGAGTACCAAGTAGTTCTCCTGAAGGCTTCGATGGCGGCACCCCTGTTATCGAACATGTGGTATTTATGTCACGTTGCAGCAGCATTCCCCTACAACGTGCAGATGATATTCCGTAAATTTCTGTCTAACAACCATCGCCCATGCATACAACAATAGGAGTATGCTACTTCTAAGTTCTACAATGATGCTGTGTGAGTCCCTGCTGCCATAGTCCATGCTTCGGACTCCCAGCCACCACCCGCTCTCCTGGCTGCTTTAATTGATGGCAGAGCCATACCATCGCGTCGTGCTAGGCATTGGTATGACTCCACCCCAGCGTAGCCGGCATAATGCATCGCATACTGATCCGCCTCGCTCTACTCATTCGAGACGAAACGGAAGGTTCGAACCTGTGCTAATCCGTGCTTGTCGCTTCTTAGTCCTCCTCCGGAATAGAAGACAACGAAGACCGCTTCCGCCTGTGGCCGCGTCCCTCGCGTGATGGGCTGCGCGAGCCACGCTCCGGCGAATGCTCCAAGGATGGTAGGCCTGTAGTGGTCGGTGAAGTGGAATAGATGGTATGAGGTTCATTCGCGGGCATGGACCCGTAATACAGCGCGTCGAGGAAATCGTCTGACAACTCCAATTGTAGGTGTGGATTGATGCTCATATTGGATATGAGTGTTATATCCAGGGGGTCATCCATAGTCCAGGAAGAATGCTGTGAGAATTAAAGATTGATTAGTTACTTGTTGGCCTGGTGAAGAACATACACTAACCTCTGCCTTCTCGTCCACAGCGAGTCTATTGTCCATCCAATGGGTGACTTTTTTATTAATGTTCCTCTTCTCTACAAAAGCAAGACGTTCTCGTCGTTGCACTTCAGTCTCTTGAAATTGCAATAACCGCCCTTTCTCGTCGTAACGAACTGAGGGGAAGGTGGTAATCACTGGAGCACCGTAGTATGAAGGTATGAGGGAGTTAAACATTTTCGAAAGGTGAGTCAAACGACTATTGCAGGGGATGCAGAGATTGGTATGTATGGCGACGAGATTATCGGAGGACCGCGTCGCTTTATATATGAACGCATG
>JASFDH010001556.1:0-14271 GCA_036937195.1 Nidularia pulvinata
GGGGGATAAGAGAAAAGAAGGAGGGATAAAGCAAAAAATTACTTTTGAGTTGAGGGCAACGAGGGGGAGGAAAGAACTCGGGCGATGTTGGCTCTGTTTGGCCACGGTGGCATGCATGTCCAATTCGGGCTTGGGCAGCAGAAGCGACTGGACTCCAAATCAACAACGACCAAGGGCAATATCGCTTCCTCTTACCCAGCTGAATATTCTCTTGTTGCTGCTCATCGTGGTGTGCTATCTCTCTGACGCTCTCTCTCATTTCAGATTCATACAACATGTGCTGCTCGTGCGGCGACCCCTATGAGCCGTATATTAATAGTTCTAGTAACGTACATTGTCCATGCCCCCTACGCACACTTCCCACTGTTGATGTAGATGTCAAACAGCTCGTCTAGCTGGCACGAGTCGCACGACCCGAACAGCGCAGAGTTCTCGTACTCAGAATATCCAGCCGTCAGACGTATGTCGACGTCATAGCACACACTGTCACTCTCGTCCGAAGATGCTGAGGCCGCCGACGGACTGTCCAGCCACGGAATCGGCTCCCTGTTTCTCTTCATCGGTGTCCTGAGCAACCCGACCGTTTCAGAGGGACTGTCTCTTCCCCAGTTTATTGCCCAGGTCGCCTTCTCGTCGTCGCTGCTTTCTTCCTTCTTGACTTCTGCCTCCGCGTCTTCCCACTTCGACCCATAGATAGTCCTACCCCTCACGCCCGAAAAATTAATCCCAATGCGATCATGGAGAGCCACGCGCATTTCCCTCTTTTCTCTCCGGCGCAGTGTTGCTTCTAGCATGAAAGCATCCGGGCTTGTGCGTCTCTGCTTGTGGTCTATTTGGGCCTGCTGGACTTCGTACTTCCCAGAAACAGCGAGACTGTTGAAATAAAGTCCGGCCTGCGGATGGCGAGCCAGATAAGCCGCGCGGAAGGCGATCCTAGCGTCCGCTGACTCCATTAAAAGATTAGGTGATGATATAGGTATGGTGAGAGGTGGAGTGCGCTGCACTGATTCTGTATGAAGGAGCGTTAGAGGGGATGTAATCTTTACCGTCCTCTCGTTTGTTCTTTAAATGCATAGCTGCATCCTGCTTTGACATTGAAACGTTTCTCTTCAGCACGCACTCATATTGGTGGCCAGCCATTTATCTAAGCGGTTGGACAAAGGTTATAAAGCGGTCTCCTCTATAATCACATAGATAAGGCCACTCACCTTTGTCAATAGTCTTCATTTGGATGCTTGATCATGATGCCCGACTTACATCCGTCGTGTTTTGACCTTCCAAATGCAACAAGTACACCGACGAACTAAATAAATGGCAGGCAACTATTGGCCGCTCGACAATCGACTTCCATGGCACGTCAAAAATTTGGCCGAACAGTTAATCAAGCAGGAGGGGGTATCATATACATCTACTACCTGCGTTTCAAATATGGCCCCCGTTCAGTGTACTGTATACTGACACTCTTTTGGCCACCACTGCATACTGCCTGAATAGAGCCACCAGTTGTCCCCTAAGACGGATATTTTAAACCCACGAAAACCTCTGGAAGAGTAAAATATCTTCGAATTTTGCTTAGACCGCGAAAACATCTTTCTCTTAATGTCATCAGGAGAAAACCCCTGCGAACCCCTGCGAACCAAAGGGAGGAATATCCCGCTTGAATCGCGAAGCCATTAGATTCCCCTGTCCGGGCTGTCTACAACGTACATTATGGCCTATCCCGAGCACCAGAAGGCAGCCATTCCTCGGGGAAGTCGAGTATTGAAGCCCGATTCAGCACCGTTGAACGATGATCCCCCCTTTTACCTTTCCGTGCCTTGGCATAGACATGCCGCATATCGATAGGCAACTTCGACAAGGAGTTGCTCTTACTCTGCAAAGCTTCTCAGTCAATGCAAGATGGGAAGGAGACAAGACAAGAGCCTCACGTTCGCCTCCGCGATCAGCTTGTCCAGCGCGTCGCTCGCCCACTTTAGGTTCATGGCAGGTTCGGGGAAGTCCTCGCAAGAAATCTTGATATATCCATTGCCCCAATCCTCTAATCCGCTGACACCGCCATCTACAGGGGGATTCGGTGTCCACCTTGGCCCTGCGAGAAGTTTGAATTTATGGATGGCGGCCTTGCCCTCCAGGGGCAACTTGTCGACAGCAGCGACAATAACCCGCTTTTTAGTGGCAGGGTGGGGTTCACCGGCATAATCGATAGAACGGACAATCAGTGGTGTCTCTGTAGTGGGGGGAACGAAGGGTTTTCGGTAGGCTTTTGAGGACAGTCAGAATGCGCGCGCGTCGAGTTATATGAAAGCGACATACCAACAAGTTTCGGCATCTCATGCTCTATTAAACGAAGATAATGTAATGTTCTGCGCTGCTCCTGCAACATATAATGTCCACTAGAAGGGGAATCCACGACCTCCGAGGGCTCTGCTATCTGGTCATAGAGTTCATCGTCGGAGATGTCTTCCTCCAGCTTTGAGACTCTTCGGCGAGCAAGAGCAGGAGAAGAGGTGCTGAACTGCTTAACAAAAGAGCAGCCAGCTACAGGTATGCGTCCTATGTTCCGAGGCAAACGCAGCAGCCGGCACAGGGAGGAAGTCATGGTGCTGTATTGGTGAAGTCCTAATGATTTCTGCAAGCAATGAAAGTCTCCCGAAGCCTTTGGTAAATATGTACAAATATCGATTTCAGCGTTTTCGCGTGAACCAGTTTATTAAGTTACTCAGGATCCTACCGTCGACTCTGAGTCCTATTTCCTTTGCACTACATATCTACAGCTGCATACTTCTGTTTTTAACATGGTCGTATGTGGCACCTTCTATCCCCAGAGCTCATGACGATTGTATCACTCAGCGTCTTCAACTTTCCATCAAAGCCGAGCTCGAGAATGTTACCGATCTTGAACCTAGCTCTGGAGACTTTGAATATTTCTTCCAAGTCTGTGCTACCAGATATTCCCAAATTGTGTTATTTATAATATCGCAGGTGAAATGCACCAGCTGTAACGAAACACACCCGAAGTTTGTCTCCCTCAACCGAAATGTATGAGGCGCAGCTTTTTGCTATGCCATTGGAAGATTCGAGATTGAAGAATATCTTCACCAGGAGGAATATGAGCTCTCTGGTGGAAAAGGAGGCAAAGCTCACTTCGTTTGGCGATGCGGGTTGTGTGCGTCCATGCCCTTTCCGGTCTTCCCTTTTTCATTCATCTATTACCCTCAGGCAAGCGTGAAAGCTCAGCCAAGTTCGAAACCGCAACTCCAGTGAAGCCTTACAGATCTGAGAATGCCCAATTCGAACCCCTGCTTGTAATAGAATGTCGTGGGCTGGAGTTCGTTGGATTTGATCCGAGGGTTGGTCATTTGCTCAGCAGTTATTTCTCAGTTACTCATTCATTCATAGGGAATCTGGAAATGTGTTGGAATGACCGGAACTAAGTTCTCAGAAGTCGACCTCTCTGAAGAAGAGTGGACAGATTACGATGAGAAGGTGCGAGACCGTTAACTACATGGGAGATGGCTGATAATTTACCTCGTCTCTGTTGCTCAGGCTGCCCTTCCGGTCGGAATTTCCGAGGTGCAAAGCAATTGGAGCAGAGCATAAGTCAAAAATAAGGCATAAACATGAATATTAACTACGAATGTCTGTTATCTGACTAACTGAAGAATGTCTCTTGGAACCAAATCACAATCAGCGCTGCTAAGAATCGACTTCCAATGAACGCCTTAATGCATCATCCCACAGCCTCCTCCGGTTTCCCCTCATCTTGACGACCTACATCTCCATTGGATGGCGACAGTCCTTTTCGATCTTCAGATTTCGACAGTTTGGAGGTCGGCTCTGAAGACTGTGTAGCTGTTTCGTTCTTCGCCGACATCTTCTGAGAATTATGGTCTGCATCTGCGCGTCCCTGTTCTTCTCCATGTCTCTCTTCTGCTACGTGTCCCTCCCCTTCTGCGTGTTCCCCCCTTTCCGCATTTCCCTTTTGTGCTCCATGTTTCTCTCCTTCCATGCCTCCTTCTCTTTCTCCCTGTTGCTCTTCTTCCACATGTTTCTCACCTTCTTTCTGAGATTTTCGACGTCCCTGCAAAATGTCCCGCTTCCAACTCCCATTATCGGATCCAATGATTGCTGCAACGGCCTTCTGAGGTGCTTCCTTGACCTTTTTCTTTGCCGTGCCGACCATTTCTCCCTGCGCCTTCTTGAACTTGGCAAGGTGTTCGATGCTACATATTAATGTAGTTAGAATTCTCTTCCCACCTTAAGGTTGAATACACTTACCCCCATAATGCTGCCTCCGCTTTACTGATTTTCACTTTATGCATATCAACGCCACGCTCCGTTAAAACATCGATGAATTTATGAAAGTGCTGTAGACGTCCGTTAGAGGATATCCGGGGCGCCAAGTCTGACATGTCTTACATTAACGGACGTCCTATAAATATGCGATTATTGAGGAATAGAATGGGCGTAGAACGCTAATGACAACGTACCGGTAATGGCCAGATAGAGGTGATAGGGTATAAATTACACCATGCTTGACTGAGATAAGACCGGCAGACGTTACAAGACCTCCTGCAGTGAATGATGAATGCTGGAAGGCGCCAGTTTCTGTTGAAACTTGTTCAAGATGTGAAGAGCAAACAAGGATATGAAAAAATGCAACCTTTGATACCAATGAACATATTGACTATATTGCTCGTTGTGGGTAAGAGAACATCGGGAACGAGAAATAAGGATATGACACACAATTCTTATCCTATACAAACCATGTGAATCACAGAGATACAGACTTTCGATAGAAAAGACGTACAGAAACATAGATCCATGTATTTCGCTGAACTGTTTTCCTTAGTAAGCGTTCCACGACTCCTCGAGGGGTGAAATGCCTCCGAAAATATCTTGTCCATCTGTATTTGCCTTTACTCCCGCCGACATAATGTGTGGCGGCATTCTCCTGGTCCGCAGATGAACCGCTCGATATTGACCCTCTAGAGTTGAACCTTCTCGGAGGCGAAGATACATCGTCGGGGATGATTCCTCTGCCCTCTCCAGCATCCTTCCAGTCACCAGCCGTGGTATCTACTGGTTGATTATTCTTCGCCCATAACAGCTTTCCATCCTCGCTAATCTTCACGAGATAATTTAGTCCTGTAGCAATGTTGTCAACGGTAGCAGAGAATGATATGGATAGATGTCAGTGCTTACGCTGTTCTGCAGACAAGTATCTCACAGACACCATGTAAGTATACGGCATTAGTAATCTCAACTAGGTCAAACGTACATTATTCGCTAATAGAAAGGGAGCGCCTGCGTTTTAGCTTGTAGCCCGGAAGGATACAATAGTCACGGATAATAGTTACCTCCTTTTCCAGCTGTTCACGAGGACACTCGTCCAAAGAAAGGTCTTTTCCGCCTCCTTGATCAAGCCTTTTCCAAAGATTGGTTATGCTCTCATGTTTTTCCAGTAGCCCAGTAGGAACGGAACCTACCACTTAAAAAAATTCTCTGACGTATCTTCTTCTTGCCATCGTCTGTGATACCACTGCTACCGAGTGAATATCACGATCCGCCAATCGCGTAAATAAACGAGCTGACCTTTACTGAATGCAGGTATATGTGAGTTGAAAGTTTACTATCAGGGTGGACTACGCACAGTTTGACCCATATCGATGTTTCCTGTTCCACGGGATGCATGAGCACGTATAAGACGCTATGGCATGTGGATTACTCACCCATCGACAAGTTCTAACCAGTGCTGCGTCTCCAGGTGTTTATCTTCTGCATCCACTCCTTGGACACCGGAGGCACTGAGCATGTCGTTCCCATCTTGCAACCTGGCAGCGAGGAACCCTGCCCGTTTCCAGCGTTCGCGAGGCGAGTTCTTACCCTTGTATGCTGCTTGTCGGTCCACCTAGCAGATTAGAAGACGTGTGAGTTGGATCGGAGGAAGCTACTTTTAGTGCAACAGGGTGGCGTACCGCCAGCTTGGCATTAATGGCTGCGTCATTCCAGCGCAGATCGGGGGTCATGTATTCCTCCCTGGCGCGATTGTTTTTCCCTCGCCATAAGCGTTGTATGAGAGTCGCGGCGGCCACTTGTGCAGCGTCGATATCTTTATCTTTGCTACCGCCCATCGCTGCATAAGGGGGCTAAAGTGTAAGACTATACAAGGAACCGACGTGAGGTAGTGCTTATAGGCTAGTATTACAGCTAAATCCAAAGCCGCAGGCACCTCTTGGTAAAAATGTCCAAATGGCCTCATGATGTCATACATCTTAATTAGTATGTACGCTGGAGCCTGGCATGCCGCGCTGATGCGACCGTACAACGCCTGCATGACCGTAGTAGTCTTTATGGCCCTCACAATATTCAAATGATTCAATAAATCCCACTAAATGAAGCATTTTTGTACCAAATAATTGAGGCAACCTTGGGGCCGTCTCGACGCTGGGACGTATAAAACGAAAGAGCAAGAGCGAAACTTCGGTCCTTTAAATCTCATTCAATCGTACAACTTTCTACTATCTATACCATGCAGCAGAACTACCGGAATATGAACCAGCAATACGGAGTAGCAAGATTTCTGCTTGGACTCAATGAAACACCACCTCCTCGACCTCAAGAGCTCGCTGTGGCTGCACTCAACGCAGAGCTCAATGGCTGTGCCTTCGAACAACCATGAAATTACCAACCACTGACGCTTCTGGCTCCCGTACCAAATCAACCACAGATAGCGTTCATGCTCAGAGCCCTACTTACGACATACAGACGAGACAAGTCTTGACCATCTCGTGGATAAATGTAAGTCCTTGCGTTGATTCTACCCAGTACAGCGAATGCATCTGGTTATTCCTTTGACGATCTCTGATTAGACATAAAGCGAATTCTGAGCATCATGACTTCGAGCGGAGTGACTTCGCCTCCTCACCTCCTCAACCCGTTTTCACCCGGTCTCAAGCCTCACCCTATTTTTAAAAGCTCCAAGGTGTTCTCTTATCTTGCGAGGACCTATGGAAGAAACGGATTGACCGCATAATCATGAGCAGTATATTCATCAGCTTTACAACGAATTGGCTCTATCCCGGTAGGATGCGTTGAACATAAACTTCGGTGGATTGTATGTCCATCAGGAGTATAGGCTCATGGAAGCAGAGCCCGAGGAGAAATGCAAACTACATCAATCAATGGATGAATTTCCAGGCTCGAATAGAGGTGTCCTCATCCAGGAACTACCTAAAGTCAGTACGACTTCTCTAACAATGCCTAATTCGAATGAATGATACTAACATATGCTCAGGAAAAAACTACTTCCTCGTATTTCTTTTGGCACGGCGCATCCTTTGTGGAGAACCCACCATTTTCACGCCATTGAAAGACATAAATTCTATATTTTTGATAATCAAACTTGCACAGAGCATCCTATCGACGACCTCGGGACCGTTTGTCAGCGCATTCTACACGACCGTGCCATGCTCATTGTACACATTGGGCAAAACGTTGAAGCTCCTCCCAGTATCTTTGAGCATGACTTGTAGGTGGTGAAAGTTTCACTGAACCTTGCCGTGTCAGAGAAGGAATTGGCCGAATATTATGAAGAGCATAACCTCGGTATTATGTGGATGAAGATGTGAACATGGGAAAGGATTTATGCGGTCAGGTGAGCGTTCTTCTTCAGCTCTGCTTAATATTTAAACATGAAGTTGTAAAATGATGGTTCTGGATTTTGCGACGATCAAGGAACACTTCCTCAAATATGGCCACTCGATCTCAACCTGCAAGGGATTTTATCGATCTAATGGTCTTGTTTTGCCTGAATATAACCTAGAACGAGATGCACGCTGGTTTATCAGCAACGTGGAGTGGGCGGGTGAAAGGCAGCAACCTTACCCAACCTACTCGTATATTCCCTCGAGTTTAACCCTCTTCTTGGGCCTTGATGCAACTCAGTTGTTCAGGTTGCTTCACTCTATGTTGAGTATTTTGTGCAAAGCTATCAGGCATGTTACTTCCATCGATCCTGTTTCTTTCTTCAAGACGGTTTCGCATTGGGAGCCAGTGATATGGAGAGGCTTGGCAATCCAGTGGCTAACAGAATATCCGGCTCAGTGGATGCAACAGTTTATTCCCATGGGATATTTCCGCTCCATAAGCTCGGTGTGGCCTGACATATTTCTCATCGAGTTTAATTCCCCCGACGACTTCGTGAAACATTTCAGGGACCCTGGATTCTTTGTCCCTGGCTTCAAGCACTGGGCTAGCACCATGCTTTCGCAGTGCTCGATAAACAGGTCTTCGTGTTTCAAATAGTAACCGAGAATGCTTGCGCGCTCGTGAAGGAAGGTCTCCAAGAGCTTGAGGTTATTATAGCTGCTTCGAAGTTAGACGATCTAGGATCGCTCCGTCGATCTGGCATCTTTATTGTGCCCCAAAGACGGTCGGGACATACCACGCTCAGGACTTTGCTGTTGCATCTTTGTTCTGCTATGATAGATATTCCCTTGCGCCTACGTTCGAAGATTTGATTGGCAAGGTATTCGAGAACAAGAAGTCAGGAAAGAAGAACAGCTAGAGGAATATTCGAGCCCTTACATTGAAATTCAAGCATAGGGCCCGTAAAAATATGCGCAGTACACTTACATTCGAAGTTGATTGACTCTTGTCTCCCTTGGGAGCAGAATCCTACCATTATTACAACTTTATTATATTACTAAAAAGAATCGCCAAGACTCCGTTCTATCCGACCTTAAAGAATAGCAAGCTTGTCCTGTATACGCTGGCATGCTAAGTAGAGACATAATCCGTGACATTACGCATTAATGGCAGGGAGAAGGCTCCAGTGGCTACAAGTGTGCGGAGTAGAAATGGAATTGATAGATGGCCGACAAAAGCCATCTCAGATAGAGAGGAGGGTATTATATCAGTATAGTCAAACAGCTCCCGACTGAACTTGCAGGGTGAAGCAGTGAAGCAGAAGAATTCCTCGTCCGCTGCGGTCGCATCATGCGCGAGCTGAGGTCTGGAGTGGGCACTAGATTCTTTCCTCCGACGATGAAGACGACGACAGACATGATTGTGTGCGGATGCTGGCCACTTGCGCAGGATGGATATTTGTCTTCGCTACCCTCCATCGTCGCGAAGGAGGCCAAACTGTATAAGGCTAGACATCTGTCAGCGTAAAACAGCGGTTTATAGCTCGGAGCAAGGAGAGCAAAAGAAGAGTAAAGCAGAGCGAACCATGGAATCCGCGACAGCAATTTAAAAAAAGCACAGCGTTACCGAGGCATTAGGGCATTAAATTGCTACAAGGGTTATCATATGGCTATCGAGACAAATGCGCATGGAGACCAGAAAACAGTGATGAGAGAACAAGATTGCTAGTGAAACAAGGTAAATGGTCAAATGAATGATAGATGAGTAGAAAAAAAAATCTGAATGACAAGTGTACATATTCCCAAGTATTCCACTTCACGGCGATGTAAATCCCCTGAATTCCCAATCCTGTGGGAGTATTAGATATGGATGTTTCTTGAGATCTGAGGCTGGGGGGCGGTCGTCGGGGTTGCTATTGGACGGAAGAATAAGCATATCGATGAGAAAGTAACCAAAATTAGTACGTACATGGCAAAGCACTTCCGTCTGAAGTCGTCAGCGAGTTCCGACAGAACAATGTCTTCTGGGACCGGAGGTGGCAGTTTAGATTGATACAGCTACAGATTAGATTAGTCGCGAAGTTACCTAACTTTTGCAAATTTAGACGCACCTTGAACATAACTGCCACCATCTCCTCTCCTATCCAAGGCCTCATCCCTGCCCACATCTCCAGAACAACACAGCCCACACTCCAGATATCGATCTTGAAATTATAGCCTTTCTTCTGAGTATTGATAACTTCCGGCGCCATCCAGAAGACCGTCCCCTGCATCGCCGTAAAGGCTCCTCCACCCAGTTCGTCCGTCCTTTTAGAAATCCCAAAGTCAGATATTTTACATACTCCCGTGGTCTCAACAAGGATATTGTCCGCTTTTAAATCCTAGAACGTGGAAGATGAGCAAGCTTTCAATCATGGCAGTTAGATTACTTACCCGGTGTAGAATTCCTTTAGAGTGAAGATACTCCAGTCCGCTCAAGATCTGTGCTGTAAACGATCTCGTTACCGTGTCCTCGAACTTCCCGTACTTGTGTAGGCAACTTCCGATGGAACCACCAGGAACATACTCGAGGAAACTAGAAACGTTATACATGAGTCGACGAAATCCACAGAAATAAACAATATCGCGTACATGCTGAGATTTGACGGCGTCTCCTCAAACCCAAGATACTGCACGATGTTCGGGTGATCAAGATCTTTCAATGTCTCGCTCTCCGACTTGAGTGCCTGGACGACAGTGTGCTGTCGCGAGTCGTTCTTGTCACTCGCGGTCTGCGGCAATTCGACTTGTTTCACCGCGATCATTTCTCCGGTGGTCGCGTTGAGAGCAAGATAGACACGGCCATACGTGCCCTTACCAATCAGCTCACCGCGTACCCACTTGAAAGTAGCTAAAGAAAGAAAGAAACCTATATCAGAAACTGCGCAGACATGTATCAAATGATATTCTTACTGGGTCCACCCGAAGGCGATTCAGGTAATGCATTAGAGCTTCCTCTCACTTGCTCAGTTGTGACTTCCTCCAACTTGCTACCCCACATTTTCGTGTGCCTCTTCCGTACCGAGCTCTGATTGTACGATGCAGGATCGGCCCTTGACGTCCGGTCAATTCGTTTCTTGTGCTCCTCTGCAACAATACGGATCGACTTCTTCGCTTTCATCCTCGACTTCTCCGGCACCGGCACCGCCGCCAAAGGAGCCACGGGTTCAGCCGACGTCGGCGAAGTTCCACCAGAATTCGACTCAATAACCGGCTTATCGAGATCGTGCTCCGGGAAGAACTCCTCCAGGCGCTCGTAAACGTCCTCTGGGGGTGGACGAGGTGCCCAGGTATCGTTATTGTCGTCGTTGAAAGTGCTCGCGCGTGCTCTTCTGTCTCGTACTGGCTTAGGAGGCCTGGGATTAACAGGTGGTCGATAAGGTGTCGTTGAAGGAATGGGGGGAACGTCCTTGGATAGATTGAGCCGGGAATCATTGGAAGGCGTTGCGTGCGGGGGCGTGGGGGTCTCAATGTGCACCGTGAGCTCAGGACGCGCCGAAGTGGCGGTGGGTTTTGGTGTCTGCGCAGGACGAACAATCCACGTGCCGCCCCCTTCGTCAGAATCGTCATCATCTTGGCTGTACGTCGACTGCCTGTTCGAGTCGCTGGATGATGGCGGAGGAGGCGGGAAAGAGTGGGAGTTCATATCCGAATTGGACAGGTGCGTTGGCACAAATGTACCCTCTCCCCCAGCCTCCTTCATTAACTGACTGAAGAGACTTTGCTCCTCCTGCTTCAGCGTCGACTCCGAACTACGACTCGTGTCGTTGGACCGGAAGGACTTGTCCTCCAACGTAAGCGGCGATGGGGGTTCAGGCAGATACCCATTCTTCTCCGATGAGGGGTGTCTCGGACTCAAGGGGCTGACCGGGGACCGTGGCGGCGTCGAGCTCTCTTGGCCGCTATGGTTCTCTGAGCGATCCGCGTACGTGGGCCGCGGCCGGGGCCCAGGGACACTCGTTGGTTGCAACATATGGGGGCGGCTCGGCGACATCGTCCGAGGCGACTTGGACGATTCACCAATGTCCAGTGTAGATCCATACGTAGGAGACTGCAGCGTTCGCTGGCGCTGCGAGGAAGGAGACGTCATGGGGTCGCCCATTGCGGACTGAGGACGTGGATAAGGGTCGTAGTTCGGCGACATGAGATTCGAGCCATATAACCCATTACGAGTGGTGGTGCCGTATTGGTTCTGCGACAGATAGCTGCCAAAGTCCCCAGTGCTTCCATGGGGAGTCTGCCCTGCAAAGGGTCTGTTGAAGCCCCCGCGCGGCGGCTCGTACGACTTCGGTTGTCCAGGGACATTTCCAGGCGAAAACCCCATATCCCGCGTAGTGGTGTTCTGCAGTCGCGTGAGCGGGAGCTGCGAGGCTTTGCGCCCAGGCTGCAAGTTAGCCGGATGGCTGGCGGCGCGGAGGTTGTCCATGCTCTTCGTCATCCCCTTCCCGAGCCGTCCCGATGCCGGGCTCGCAGCGGGAGAAGCTTTCCGCCTGGTACTCTCTTCTCCTTTCCAAGTTACGACAAAGTTAGGTGGAATAGGCACCCCGGCAGTGCGAGATGTCGGAGGAGAACGGGTATCACTGGACGAGCTGGGGACGGGAGGAGGTCGTATCGAGGGAGGGGGAGGAATCCCAATACGACCATTATAATATCGCGGCGACGACTGCTGATGCTGACGAGCGCTTCGAGATACCGGGGGGGAAGGCCGTGCACGTTCTTGTGGTGGCTGCGACAATTGCGATGAAATGGACGACTCCTGGTCGTTGGGAGCTACAATAACCCACGAATCAGAGCGAATCAACGTATCGTCTAGCTCGTTGAGGTTGTATTTCCGATGTCGGAATTCCTTGTTCTGCGATAAGGTTTCCCTTGACGGCTCTGTTCTCAATCTGCCCCCCGATGGTTCACGGCTGCGCCACTGCCTCCCAGCCGTCTCGAGCTGCTGCTCCGAAGCCCTCAAGGCTTGTTCGCGGTCAGCACCAGCGTCCGATCCTGATCGGACGTGGAAGGGACGAGGGGGAGGCACGAGTGTGTTTTCCTCGGAAAACGCAGCTCGATTAGGCGAAAGAGGAGGGGGAGGGGGCGGTATTGGGAGGACATGTCCAAATTTGTCCGTGAATGTCGATTCGTTTGCACGTCGTTCAGGGGGCGCTGGAGGAGAGGATGTGGAGTTTGAGGTCGTGTGGAGAGGAGAAGTCGGTCGCGGTGGAGGTCCACTGGGCCGTCGGGGAGGGTGGTGTGGGGATGGTGGGAGGTTGCTTGTGGATGGTAAGGTGGCTAGTGATCGTGGCTGACGAAGGGGGAGGCGATGGGTGTCGCGAGAGTCGCGATCTGGATTGTCCAAATCGGCTTCGTAGCCAGACCCAGGTGGTACTTCTTGAGGTAGATGCTCGCTCACAGAAGAGACACTGCCCTGCCTTGACCTTGAGCTTTGGTCGTTCCGCAGCGGCGCTAAGGGAGTCGGGGGAGGAAGGACAGGAGGATAGAAGTCGATAGGGTCGTGCACCGGAGGCGGAGCTGCTGAATGTGATACAAAGAACTTGAGAGTTCCTCTGGCGTCACCCTGATTCCGACAAAGGGAAAACAGTTCCTCGTCCGTCAACGGCTCGCCCTCCATGAATGCTCCAATCTCAGTACGATAAATCTTGAACGTGGACTTGTCGTCATCGTTAAATATTTTCAGCTGGAGGTCATGTCGTTATTGATGATAGACAGAGATGGAGAGAAAAAACGCACCTTGGTCAAGATGCACTCCCGGATGAACGCCGCATTTTTGGCCCCACTCACGTCCACGGTTACATAACGCTCAGAATCGGCCGTGACCACGATGATGACTCTATCTGATATGGTGGAGGTAGACCCGTAGCTTGATGCAGAGGTGTACGAATCGGGAGTGGACACTGTGGGAGACTAGACAGAAGTGTGAGCAGAGCGAAAACAGGCAAGAGAAAGATGGGCACGCACCGTGCGCGGGCGCCTAGGGGAGCTTTCTGTTGGTGGGCGCGGGCCACGAGTCCCGAAAGGCGCCTTGAGATGCTGGAAGAACTTGCCAGTGCGTGAAGTAGAGCCGTGTGGGCCCTCGCTGGCGCCATTAGCGCCGTTGGCACCGTTAGTGGGGCGATCGCTGAAGCCAGGAACGAGCGGGGTGTCCTGGACGATGGCGGGGCCCTCGCCTGGGAGATCGACGGAGGGGACCTGGAGGCCAGGTGTGCTGGGAGGTGGGGTGGACTCGTCCTGGGCGGGGGAGCTGGTGCTGGAGGGGGACGAGAGGGAGGGATAGGAGGTGGAAGAGGGGTGGTAGTGGGAGTAGGCGGGGGTGAGGTCTGTGGTCAGTTTGGGCGGGGGATGGGAGGGGAGGGAGCGTGGGGGCGGGCTGGCGGGGAGTGATGGATGGGATGCATAGGGATTGTGGTAGGGCGAGAGCACAGACTGCGCTTTGCCGCGATCGTCCTCGTCGCTGTCGTCCGACCCAGGATTTGCGACATAGAGTATTCTGCCCCTTCGTACCCTTGGGTCCTCGGACATGAGGATGCCTGGAGAAGGAGCGAGAATGCGAGTGAATGGCTGTGGGGTGGAGGGGAGC
>JASFDH010001557.1:0-14270 GCA_036937195.1 Nidularia pulvinata
ACCCTCATGGTATGCAGTAAGTGCTGGTAAATGCATGTTGTGCATGTGTTATCCATGTGTCCATCTAATCTATGATACCATGTGTCATGATAAGAAAAGATATCAAAATAAAATAAAATAAACAAATCTGACAGATGTTTTAGAGGTAGCTTATCCACTAGTAAAAAGCTAGTAAGGATGTTAAACACAATAATTAATAAACTGAAGTACTATGATACATTCAAGGTACTTAAATACTAAAGAATGTAAGTACCCAGTATTACAATTTCCCTATACAAGTAACCCACTATGCAATGTCTTTTCTTTATTTAGAACAACTATCACATGAGTAGCTATATTTGGACTAACCAACAGTAACAATAGTTATACTAAGTATATTGTGCACAGGCTAGCATAGATTACTATATGTAGCTCTCTATACTCTGGTCTTGCTCTTCAGCTTGACCTAGGCAAATATAGCCTTTGTGATATCTTTGCTCAAGTCCCTTGAACTCAGAATCAACTCAAACCTCTTAAACTCAGTCTAGAGGCTCATTGAACCTAAGTTTCTTTAAAAGAGACTTAGTGACCTGATGGCTGTCTTGTACAACAAGAAGCATGTCTTATATCAAACCTAAGACTGTAACATATGGTCTCACAACTGTTATACTGAACCCAGAACCCAGAACCAATGAACTTTGCTTTGAACCTATGACAAAGGTTTAACTGCTGTAACACCCAGGGTAATAATGCAAAGTACTTAAATCATAATAGTAACATGGAGAAGTAAGTGGGTCAAATAAAAGAGAGTATATGATGAAAACTAAGGAGTACAAACTGAATGTTAACACAAAGGAATATACTACAAAAAGAATAGTGTATGTGGCTGAAAAATAGTAAGCATGAAAATGGAAATGTGTCATATCCCTATATGGTGCAGTGTGCACCATCTCCAGACTGCTCATAAAAAATCCTGATGCTTTCCCAACTTCCTGCTCATCTCCAGGTTTACTCAGGTTTACTCTGGTCCATTTCCATTTTTGTACTTACTTCATTTCAGCCACACACACTATACTTTTCATAGTATATCTCTTTGCATTAACATTCAATTTGTATTCCTTAGTCCTTGTCATATGCTCTCTCTCTAATAACCCACTTACTTCTCCACTGCACTGGTATGATTATAGTGCTCTGCATATCTACTCTAGTTACTTAGATTTTTAGTATTTAAGTACTTCAAATATATCATAGTACTTCAGTTTGTTAATTTTATTAGCCTCTCCACTTCCACTCAGTGGTTAATCTATCTCTATATCATCTCCACTCATCTCTACTTGATAGCTGCTTCTTGTTGTCATACTTCACACTCAACAAGATCTCTGGTCTCCAGAGATCCCTCCTGACCAAATCTCTGGTCAGGAAGTTGAGTATTAATTGTCACTATACCCTGGAACATATCACTCACCATTATTTGTAAATCAGGCATTAGAAACAAAGGAGGGGCAGCATATAAGCTGAAGCCATTGCCCATCTTGACCTTTTCTCTTTGGTAGTGCTCAAATGCATTTTCCAGAGATATAACTGGAGTCTCCAGTATCTCTCCCTGACCCTACCATATCTTTTATCTGCCTGGAACCTCTGGACTATATCCTGGAAATCAAGTTTGTGACAAAATGGACTAGAGTAAACCTGGGTAAACCTGGAGACAAGTGGAGAGTCAGGAAAGCATCAGGATTGATTGTAAGTGGTCTGGAGATGGCATGTGCTGTGCTATATAGGGATATGACAGAACAAGAAAGTGTCTGTATTGAAAAAATCTACATTTTCTTGTCTTTAGATCTCAATTTCACCCATTTTTGACAATGCCCCATGTGAAATACTCAAATATTGGATTTTATCATGCCCTATCATGTGATGTAGATCAGAGCCTATGAGACCTACCTTACTATCAGCTGTTTCTGCCTCTCTTTAGCTGTTGGGGGAGGCATAGATCAAGCAAAGATCAAGAGATGATGATGTTAATTAGATAATCAATTATTTACCCAATTTGGACTTGTGCAAATAATACAGACATGCATCAAAATCAAAATATGACCATATTTTGTTACCAGACTGACCCTAACCAAACCTATCAGCAGTTCAGCATTAGTATTGAGCACTATGCTGCATGTGAAAAGGGGGCTGTATCATAGCTACATTGTGCAATTCCATTTCTATCAAGAGCTGCTCCAAGTTTCAGTTAAAATAAATAAATAATAAAGTAATAAAATGATGAAGAAAATGAAACAACCTAATGCAACAGGCTCACATCACATAAATTTGATGTGCTCTAGGCAATGAGTGGTAAATATTGCTGCCATGCCAGTAAACACTGCTAACAGAAAGGGAACTTAGATATTAGACATTCTCCTTTGCTTCCTTTCCACAAGGCTTCTCAAAATTCATTTGTGTTGCTGGTGATTGGAATTTCAAGGTCTTCTTCCTCTTCTTGTGCAAGCAAATGCAAAGTGAGCATATCATTGTCCATTGTGTATATGTAGGGTACAATGGATACACATATCTTATCAATGATGCAATTCCTGTCTAATTCAGTGTTCTTATACTGAGTCCAAACTTATTTCAAAATCTGAAAAATGTTATGGTTTGATAAAAACCCTGCTTCAGATTTTAAATGCAGAAGATTCCAAAGAAAGTAGATTTATAAAAACATCTGGACTTCCAGATCATTATGGAAAATCATCCATTGAAATACTTCTAATGTCTAGCAATGACATATAATGGTACATTTGGATGTAAAGTCCACAGTTTATCACAAGTGCTTCAAATGAGTGACTGTCCTTGTCAACCTGCAGGGGTATTGTCGGGTCATCGCACAGTACGTAAGTACTGCTTTGATAACGGCCAGATGATCGTGCCATGACACACAGCAGGCACAGACTATCTTTGTGATGAATGGAATCGCTGGCAAAGGTCTTGGCGTCTTGCATATGTAGAACGAAGATAGAATTGAACCAAAGGTATACGCAGTTAAATTAGCGTTGACCATGATTACTGCAGTATTCAGGAGAGCAAAAATCGGAAAAACCCTAGAGCCAAGGAACGGAGCAGCTTAAGAGCTCAGCAGCTGTGTATTAAGTAACGGATGATTTACGCGTTTGCGATCCATCGGCGGTTATTTATAGACTGCGTTCTAGTAGCTGGTCCATAGAATATATATACAGTAATTGAAATAAACAAGGTTTGAGCAAGACCGTGGGCGTTTATGCGAGGGCGCGAGTTTGAACTCACGACAAGCTTAGAGAATTGTTTGTTGCCATACATACAGTACGGATAATCCACAGCAATTCGGACTGAGCTCTAAACTCGAAATGTTCAGCAAGGGAAATGATTAGGCAGTCGAAGAGGAGAGAGCGGCGATAATTGAAATTGAGATCTACAGTGATGATTGTGAACTTCAAAAGTGCAAAGCGAGGAAAGTCCGAAAACCATGGCATAGAGCAGATGTGTAGAAGATGAATTACAGATTGACTATACGTTGATAATTGTGAAACAGGAGCATATAGAGTTGGTTAGTTTCTGCAAGGGTTGGTGCTGAGGGTATTTTTATCGCTATATAGATCTTCGGAACAGAGTTGAGTGCTGAGATCAAGTCCCGATGTAGCAGAGCTTCATGACAGGTAGCAGGCGAGAAGGATGTTCAGCAAATGAATATCAAGATGAGAGGCGGAGTCAGTCAAGCGAAGAGTCGGCACTCGGGTCATATTTTGCACACGGACCAATATGACGTATCACGTGTGTTTGATCGCGGAGTAGCGATATTGCAAGGAAGGCGTCGACCGCTATCACGATCGTCATCCCGCCACTGACAGGCAGCTTCCACAGGGACTAATGTATTTGAAGAACATAGTACCTCATAGCCGTCATTAACCATTTAAAACCCATTTTACAAGGCAGAGCTCAAATCTAAAACACTTCCGACCCGAGGCTAGCAGGAAATTGCCTCATGGCACACATTTTCATCCTTCGCTTCTAGTCCTCTGTTCCTCATCCAAATTTGCCCGCATACAACACTCCATCCAAATTCTCATCTACCCTCACACGCACTTAACACTCCACCCCTGGAACTCCACCTTCCCAACCTGCACATCCGTGATGAACGTCCACAGCGCCCTCCCTACCGGCCCAAGCCCCTCCTCATACTTTGGCACCTCCACATCCGCCCCCGCGAACCCGATCTTGCCCACGGGCGCGACGATCACCGCTGTACCTACACCGAAGGCCTCCGTGATGCGACCTTGGGCAGCAGAGGCCAGGAGGTGCGCCATGGTGAGTGGGAGTTCGTCATGTGCGTGGATTTTTAGGGTGGAAGGGAGGCCAGGGAGGGAGAGGGTGCCGGCATTGTGAGCGTGTAGGAGGGAGAGGACGGAGGAGCGCGTGAGGCCCGGGAGGATCGTGCCGTCGAGTGGGGGCGTGAGGGCGTCGATATCTAATAGCTTCCAGGATCATTATTCGGTGCATTGGAAAAAGTAGAGAACGAGAACGCACCTCCGTCGTCCCTCTTCACAAGCAAAAAGAAATTCATCGCGCCCGCCTCCGTCACCTTCAGCTTCTCCGGCTCGTTCTTCCCCTCCCCCTCCGCAAGCAACCACAATATCTGTTCATACCCTTTCTTCGCCGCCGCGCGCTGCGGCATGAACCCTGGGGCGTAGTTCAGGCCAAGCTTGTGCCCGCCCGTGCCGCCTGGCCAGGAGCGTACGTTCTCGCTCACGGCGAGGAGGTTGATGGCTTTGGGGCCGGAGCGGAAATAGGGCCCGGTGGGCGAGAGGAGGACGTACAGGCAGGCGTGATCGGAGGCGGCGACGCCGAGAGCTGAAGGGAGGGGAGAGGGGGGTTAGCGGGATGAGATGGGATATGGAGGGAAGGGGGACGGACCTGCGCGTGTCCCTATGATGGTGGGGCGGATGTACAGGCTGTACCCGGGCTGCGCAGGGATCCAGCGGGCGTCAATGAGGACGAGGCGCTTGATGAGGTCCAGGAGGGCGTTCGTATCGAACGGCTATATGGGGAGCAGTAGCAGTTAGATACCATCCGGGTGAAGGAAAAAGGATGCTTACAGGAAGTGCAACACGGTCCGCAGAACGCGCAAGACGCGCCATATTCAGCTCGGGCCGGAAGAGGCGCGGCTTCCCATCAGGGCCGAGGTACGCCTGCGTGCTGGGTGAATCCCAATTGTCAACGTTACTAGTGTCGTGTGACTAACCTTCATGCCCTCGAACACGTTTGTGCAGTACTGGAAGCACGAGCTGGAGGGATCTAAGATAAGAGGTCCGTACGGCTTGATTTCTGGCGCAGACCAGCCTGTGAGCGGGTCGTAGTTGGCGATGAGCATATGGTCTGTCTTCGTCTGCGACGGCAAGGGGATTAGCGCTGTCCGCTACCAGGGGGTCGATGGATGTGAGAAGTTGGACGATGCGTACCTCTCCGAAATTGAGATTCTCTGGCACAGGAAGAGGCTTAGGCGAATCAGTAAGGTTTATGATAAGCTTCGATGGCTATAGAGTTGCGTCGTTAGCATACTCCATACCGCAAAAAGCAACAGGATGATTATATAGCGAGAACGTCGCCACTTACATCGAGCTCAGCGACCTGGTGATCGCCGCCGTTCTTTGTTACAGCCATTGAATGCGGAAATGCACGAAATAAAGGTAAGGAGGCAGCAACAATGCTGGGGGTGGGAGGAAGACGAGAGGTGAGTCATGTCAAAATCCAAAATTTAGATCTTATCTTATCAAATGTCCCCTGAGAGATCATTCACCTCTTTTATCATGCCGAGTCGGCATCGGCAGTCGGCACCCGGGTCTCCGGCCCATCAACGCGACGTGTTTTTACGACATTGTCAATATAGGTCGTATCGTCAAGTTCGTTTACTCCTATTCACAACATACGGTTTGCTACTCAAGTGTTAAATTTCTCACCGCAGGAAAAGCAAGGGCTACTTATCCTTCATTCACATATAAGAACCACCCGGGTACCCTCTCTGTACTCATCTCAATTTCTGTCAGCATAATATTGCAGTGAAAGATGACTCTCTTAAACCTTCACTCCGAACATGGACTGCCCAAAGAAACTCATAAACTATATTATAGACTTCTTCTCGCCCTACAAGCCTGCTCAATCGTGTCGTGCCTGCTCCTCCCACGGTGCAGGAAGCGCCTATTCCAGGACCTCATCTTCCACTCTAGCACCAAATGACTACCAGCCACTCACAGACATAGTACCCTCCCCGAACCAAAAATTTCTACGCTATCGTCTAGATAAACCCCACCCTCGGGCGCACTTCTCCCTACTGTCCATCGCGCAGACGCGCAGAACGACTATACATGGGCCTCACAGGGGAATAGCGCTCCTGGTTGTGATAAGCCAGCTACCCTATGCTAAATATGTCCTACTGGATTTCTCGTGGCACATTTTGGATCTGTACATGTTGCCCTTCATGCGCCGCTAATGCAGCTTTATTGCTCAGAACGACTCATGCACCTCTCGTTGAGCCGTATCAAGAACCTTTCTATAGCCTTATTTGCGAATTACTGCAACTTGTGATATCTGCGCCTTTCGAATATTAGAATGGACGCCTCCGAGGCTTCTGGTAGCACTAAGAACCCACTCTGTTGCATTCCAACTACTCTTGTTATGCTCGTGCAGTGCTTCGCATTCTCCGACCGTCTTTCAAGATTCCCAACCTCTAGTTGGTTTTGCCTATCCTCGCAGTGTCGCTTTCAATCCCCATACTCTAAAGATGTGATTTCAGCGTGGGAGCTCATATAGCAATCATCGCAGTCCTTGGAATCATTCAGCTGCAAGGCGCTTTATCATCTCGGTGCCCTACATTCTGCCTGCATTCTTGCAGATTTCCGCAAAACCTTAGTACACCTCCCTCACAGCGCGTATGCTTCTCCCCAGCCAAATCGACCTCTCCTCCTACCACCGGCTGTACAGTCTCGAATTTGGCGTCATATATCAATAAGATGACCACTTCCTGCGAGTCGCCTTTACTGTCTACCAGCGTCTCAACCAGCTTCAGTCTTGGTAATTTCCGTTAAAGGGATAATTTGTTGAGATATGACCCACCATTCCTCTCAAGTTGAACTTCAAGAATAAGTAATAGTGCCTGCAGCTGGCCGAATGGAGTATCATGATGACCTTATAGTATAAGCAATGCAACTTCTGTACTCATGGGCACCGTGATATGAATCAAGGCAAATTACTCTATTCGTTTTGCCTCTGATGCATGGGCTGCAGCATGGCCCAAGCCAGTCACGTTTTCTAATCCCTACATCTCGCCATAGATATTTTCCCGAATCAAAACCACTGGCATACATTTGCATTCTTTACACGTTTAAATTCCCAACTCCACTCATCCCAGTCCTCTGATCCCCATTGAATAGCTTCAGAAGGTTGCTGCAGACGACAGTCAATTTCACGCGTACGATCTTCGACACCATACTTTGTGAAGATACGAATTTTGTTCTCCTTTCTTTGTACCATCCATAATCCGAATTGTCAAAGTAAATTGTCGGCTTCCATGACGGAGACACAGAAAGAGAAACAGAGCGACGTCTCTTGAACTTAGTAAGGCTTCCTGAACGATAACTTATGTCAGAGTGACAAGCACATAGAACGACATACACAAGTCGACATACTTTTCTGCTCGACAGGATGTATCCGCAATACATTTAGGAAACGGGCCACCTAGTTAGTCTCAGAACCGAAACCAAGATGTTGATACAAGTCCCAAAGTGCACTTAAATTCTGGGAGTCCAGCCTAAAGCCTCTATTAATACCGGGAGACAGCTGGGTAAGGGCTTTTCTAATCCCCATGAGAACTTTCCAAGTTCTGTCATGCAATACTTTCTATCCTGGTCTTTTGACCAGTACATATCAGGGATTCTGACAGCATCATCGGCGCTCATCTTTGGAGTGCGAACAAAAAGTATAGCCTCTCGGTCTTAAGCCATAAATAGGATCGACTAAATGAGTTCTACATCTCAATTAGACAAGAAATGTGAGTGACTAGTATATGAAAATTATAAGGGCTAAACGATGGAATTTGCCTACCTATCTTGAGCTCGGAAGATAATCTTTGTTCACGCAATGAATGCATTACAGAGCTCTGGATTTGATTTACTTGAGAAAACAATGCATCTAACGTGCCGAGAGTAAATCGTCAAGCACATCTTTCATAGTAAGAGGTAATGGAAGAGTGACAGTTCTTTGCAATGATAGTAAATCTGTGAGAGTTCAATAGGCCTTCTCAATTCAAGTATTATTATGATTGTATCAGATGTGCTTACCCTGTCCATTTTCCACCATTCCGCTCATTTGAAGTCACATACTGGGGAAAAGTACCGACTAGATGGTTTGGATGAAAAGGTTGCGGCACATTATCGAGTAATTTCCCGGAAACAGAAACGTTCAATTAACATTTAGAACTCTTATTGAAAGTATCAGATTTTCTGAGAAATGCTGGATAAGAATCCCCTTCTTCCCATATTTCACAAAGGGAAACTTTGATCTAGCGATTGATCAAGACTAGGAAGAGTGAACTTGTCAGTGCAGATGTCATTCTATGAACAAGAGTCAATCGCATGCGTTTGCAAGGTTGCTCTGTCATGGTCACATCTGATTTTTGGAAGTCCATTATAGATCTAAATGCATCCACTATCTGGCCAGGACTAAATTTGATTTGAGGGAGATCTTGTTGTGGTACAAGATAATAGTGTGGAAATGTTTGGCTAGAATTCATGCAGTCCTGCAGTACATTTACTCGATAACAAAGCACTCTGAGTATAATGCTTACCATTAAGATAAATGGACAGCCTTCTTTGTCTACCAGGGTACTCAATGTGTATGGCATACCACCAATGTCTAGGCTATAGGAATGATAAAATAACAAAAACCCATTACAAGTGTATAAATTGCCCCAAAATTGATAGTCAGGTAAAGCTTGGACAAGAAATCCATTTGCCTCCTAGAAGGGCCTTTATTTTCCACCTCTTTACGTGAAAAATCAGTATCGAACTGAGTTCGCTTACAATTTCATAGCGTTGTCCTCACCTTCACTGCATCCTTTCGCTTGTAAGAACGCACTATACGCAGTTCCCCGAATCCGGTTAGCTTGCAGGGCTGGTATTCCACTCATCTAGCTGAAATAGATTATGGAAGAGGTTTTGATATTGCATAATGACCATCAGAGAAGACAAAACGTACCTAGGACTCTACTCACTTGGAATCATTATAATAGGTTCAGAAATAGTAGGACGCCTATCCACATGTTATACCGTATATCCTAGTAGTAGGACGAATTAGAGTTCAAGTAGGAAGGTAAACAGATGCTGCTTACAAGAATGAGAGAATGCAGGCAATAAATAAAGAGCTGAGATTGATATAGTTGAAGGTGAGAGTGTCCATAAGAAGTTGAAAAACACCTCCGAAGGTGGGAAAGAGACGTAAAGAGCTATATCCTACCACTCTATGTTATTATAGGATGCAAACGTCACATTTTGACAGTCCGGATCAGAGAAATAGCTCGAAAATTATTAGCGACTCCCGATTAATTCGCTAGAGGTTACCAGTCATTAGCAATACGGCTGAGTGCTGCACCCTATCCCATTGCAGTATTCAGTGCTGAAGCGTTCACTGCGAGCGCAAAATATTTATATATACATGTCTCTAGTCTTTGTAAGTAGTGCAAACTTCAAATTGAAACTCGAACCAAAAGAGAAATTAGATCTCATTCCAGTTAACACTACATTATTTCGAGGAACGTGGGGCGGACCGTACACCCTAGGTGTCGTGGCCAATGCGTTGAATGCTACCGGGCCAGGATGGCTTCCACCCTGGCCGCCTGTTTCAGACGCAATAGGGGGAGCACCGTGCAACAGTCACTACTTCAGCGGTAACAGTTGCAGCTAATTTCATATCGATAGACCTGTTTCGAAAATACAGCACTCAGCGCTTTTGTTTAGTTGTGGAGCATGGACAAACAAAACTAACCAAATTCAGAAGAACCGAATAAACTTGTAAAGGTTTCTTGACACATATCCAATATGATGGTGTAAATTTAGCACGCGATTGACCGTGTGTTTGCTGATTCCAGTAATTCGTTGGATTTCACTTAGCTTTAAGGACACAGACACCGCCACGAGCTGACACTTTACATCTGCGCTTATATGACGTCAGTTACCAACAGCCATGGTAGAGACACGATAAAAATATGTGAAGGTGAAGAAGGTGGAACAGTGAAAGCAGATAGCTATGTAGAATTGAACATGGTTGCAGTTCGAACCTGGCCAAATATCTTGTTTCCGAATTCGGTTAGTTTTGTTTGTCCATGCTCCACAACTAAACAAAAGCGCTGAGCGCTGTATTTTCGAAACGGGTCTATCGATATGAAATTAGCTGTGAAACATCGGTTGCTATGTGCATAGATACACGGTGGTATCGTCGTCACTGCCAATGGAGGTCATTGGTGATAGTAACTATCTTCGTCGAGCAGCTTACAGGCAAGTTATGGAATAGTCGGGGCTGAGGTCGAATCTACGGTCATGAACTTGAGAGAAAAGTCGAAAGGAAAGTCATCCCGGAGCAGTCGAAGTTGAAGATTGAAGACGGACCCGGAAGTTGTTGGAGGCCGCCAGCGTAAGGATACTTTAGTTGTGATATGGATAATTCGCAATACGCAAACTGGGCATTGGGCTCAACCCGTGATAGCTACAGAACAATTTCACGACGGCCAGCAAGCGAATAATCCAGCTGCATAAGTTGAAGACGAGAGTCTGAAAATCAAGACTGGTACTGTTGCACACGGACTAGTAGAACCCTGGCTATTGTAATTATATCACGTGTATCCAAGGATTGCGTCGACCTGGCAATTGTGTTCTTCATTTCCATGGTAGAATGAGCAGGATTGATGACAAACTTGAAATTTGAAACCGCTTCAGCGAAAATAAACAATCTACTAGCCATTATGACAACTATAGATGTTGCATACATTTAGAAATAGTATTTGCTACTAAGATTGGATTCAGGAAGTTCAACGAATATTCCTCGATTAAATATTTTCTTACCATATATGTAATAAGCGCCCACTGTTGGACGTTAAAGTAAACTATCATCTAAAAAGGCCATGATATATACTACCTAGCGTCATTAAATGCCGATGTAACGTGACATTTCCTTTATGAGACGTCATGTGGAGATTTAAATTTCACCTCAAGTTCTTCTTCTAGCCCTGAGGGATGGGTATGTACGGGATGGGTCTGCTTACACACAAAGCGTTAGTAGCGCTTTTACTGGTGACATTCAAATGAGAACAGTCGTACCATCTCGAAAGAGGACTCTATCAATGTTGCACTTCTGGGACTTTGCTGAACAGAGGTGTTCGAAGTGGCAGCCATGATGTCGAGCTCGATAGGAATTGTCTCATCGCCTATTTGCCGGAAATGTTCCCGGTGATTGAGCCTTCGCCAGTAGGTAGGAGTGAGAATTAGCTGCCGGATCATAAGATATGATATGATTAACACGGCTTACAGTGTGAGCATAGTATTAGCGTAGACTAATGTCAAATGGAAATGTTAGATACTACATTATAAAAGCCAAGAAAAGACTAACTTCTTCCTCGTAAAATGTATATACCTACAGGTAGAAGAGTGGTCGGTAGCGCGGTATTCTTCCGAAAAGTTATATCAGAATACGTACAATTTGCAATTTGAGAATATGTCAAGGTACACACCGCAATCACAAACGCAAGCACGGAAATCCTACATTACAACGGAGAGATTAGTCAACTTGTCATAGCGTAAAAACAGTTAGATAACATACCACATCAATAGACCGGATGCTACTGTCCATACAATGAGAGTATGAATCATGCGAAGCGTATTGCTGCAAGATTTGGAAATGAATCAGTGATTATAACTTAAAGCCAAATGACAAAGAAAACACACTGTCGAGAACTATCTTTCCTTCTTTGATAGAGAGTGAAGCACATTATTCCCGCTATAAGCCCATCCGATATGATTCTGAGAATGCTAGTTGACAATAGCCATCGCTGCAGAAGTCGACGCAGCTTCGGTCAGCGGGCTAAGCAGCGAAGGGTAGCCAAATTTTACTCACGTCATTAACAGCCATTGCAGGGTAACAATTAATTCGGGTCCTTCAAGATGGACAAACGAAACGTGAGTACAGTTTCTGAGAACGTCTCCATAAAACACGGCGTACATCCCAGCAACATATGCTGCCAAAGTTATCGATTAGTCGATACTGATTTAGCTCTCCAAAGATAACACTTACATACCTACATTAAAACCTGCAATCCGACATGGGATGATAAGAATAATACAAGTATTGTACGAATGACTTACCCCACCCCAAGAGAAAAGGCACAAACTAGACGGTCGTTCATGTGTCAAAAGGCTTCTAAGTGTAATGTCGATACCCGAGACTTACGGGCAAGAATACTATTTTCTTGAAGGAAGCATTCACTACGGAAATGAAATCAGATAATGGAGTAAATGCTGATAGCAGTGAACGACGAACATTGATAAACGCGCATGAGAAAATAACTACAGTAATGTTGAAATAATGAACGAAAGTTTTCATGGATGAACATACCTTTCGACGAAGAAACAACAGAGTTCCTTAAAGTGCGTGAGTAAAGGCTTTATTACATGTATGAGAGTAAATAAGATCGGACATACTGTTGCATATCCTGTCGCCTTCACGGAACAAAACATCCATATCAACACCGACCAATTTCCTGCAGCCAGAATGTAGGATACGCACCAAAAGGCTCCTGCAGGTGCAATATTACTTCATTAAAACACCTCAAATTTGACATCAACCTTACCAGTCCTCACACTGAAAGAAGACATTCATGTCCGGCATGTCCAATCCACGCCGTATCAAGTAATGCCAAATCGCAGGAACCAATAAAGCACATTGTGTACTTTCCATCTGACTGAATCAGTAACACTGAATATTCAACCGACGATTGATATGCTTACCAAAAATACCAATCCGACCTGAAATAGGCGGGTCTTATGAGTCATGTTAATTGCAGGAAAAATTGACACGTACCCAAGATTTCATTCGCCTTGAATCACGATAATAGGTTCTGAAATAGTATGAGGTCTGTCCCAAAGTTATGCCATACATCCTAATGGTAGACATAGTCGTCGTATCTTCACCGGAAAGTTAAGCGGATGTATACTTACGATAATGAGAGAGTAAAACCAATGAGCATAGAGCCAATATTTATATGGTTGAAGGCGAGAGTATCCATGAGAAGTGGAGAAATTGACTCCCGAAGCTTGGATAGAGAACACTTGGAGAATACGGGAGAAAAAGATAAGGAGTGACCTTTTGCCATCATTCAATGCTAATATATAAAGAGTTTACATCCGATATGATTTTTGACAGTCGGGAGATATCAGAGAAGGTACCCGATAATATTTATATTAGTAAATTCTCATCGACTGCAGGGTCCGAACACCTGCTAATAAGCAGTCATCGCCTCAGTAACAATCTGAAGGCTGCGCTCAGCACTCAGCACCTATGTTCTTTGATCACCCTGAACGAGAACTACGAGCATACTCTTACATTGATATACTTCTAATGTGTAGCAATGGTACATTCGGATGCAAAGCAAAGTCCACAATTTATCACGAGCGCTTCCAGTGAGTAATGTCATTGTTAACGCAGGAGCACCTGCAGGGGCATAGTCAAGTCATCACACAGTACGTAAGTACTGCTTCGATAACGGCCAGATGATCGGTTGCTATGACACACAGTAGGCACATACCATCTTCGTGGATATCTCCTTGGATGGATCGTTTGCAAAAGGCCTGGCGCAATTGCATACGTGGAACCAAGATAGAGTTTAACCTAAGACCTAGGCAGATAAATCAGCAATGACCATGATTACTGCAATCTTCAGAAGAGCAAAATCCTAGAGCTAAGGAACAGAGCAGCCCAGGAGCTCACTGGCAGCTATGTATTAAGTAACGTGTGATTTACGCGTTTACGGTCCATCGGTGGTTATCTATAGACTGCGTTCTAGTAGCTAGTCTATAGAATATATATGACTGAAATAAGCAGGGTTTGAGCAAGACCGTGGGCGTTTCTGTGAGAGCGTGAGTTCGGACTCACTACAGGCTGTTGGAATAATGGGCGCTCGTTTGCGAGCGTTTCGCGATGCACTGCATTTCGCATATTTACATTTTCCTTTTAGT